>PVJN01002252.1:0-121787 GCA_004026805.1 Lasiurus borealis | reverse complement strand
ATGTCACCCCTCACTGCCCCCCTCTGCCAGTCTGGTTACCCTACACAGGCTGCTGTTTGGTTCATTTGGTCATCCCTCAGTTACCCCCCTCCCAGCCTGGTCTCCCCATCCAGCCTTCCGTTCAGTCATTTGGTCACTCCTCAGAAACACCCCTGCTGGCCTGGTTGCTCCATGCAGTCTGTTGTTCAGTTGTTTGGTTGTCCCTCAGTAATCTCCCTGCCAGCCTTGTCACCCCACACAATCTGCTGTTTGGTTGTTACTATGAGGGCATCCTGACCAATTTGTATATTATTCTTTTATTAGTATAGATTATAGTTACAACATGGTAACATTAGCTAGCACCTCATGTCACATAATTATCATTTCTTTTATGTGATAAAATCATTTAAGATCTAGTCTCTTAACAACTTTGAAAACTAGAATCACAATGCTGTGTATTAGATCTCCAAGATTTTGTCATCTTCCAACTGCAAATTTATACTCTTTGGCCAATATCTCCACATTGTCTCCACCCCACAGCTGCTGGTAACCACCATTCTCTCTATGCTGTTTCCATGACTTCTGCTTTTATAGATTCCACATATAAGTGAGATCATGCAGTATATGTCTTTCTCTGTCTGACTCATCTCACTTAGCATAATTCCCTCAAGATTCTTCTGTGTTATGTTGTTACAAAGAGCAGGATTTCCTTCTTTTCATAAATGAACAATATTCTACTGTGTGTATATACAAATCAATCACATTTTCTTTACCCACTCATCTGCTCACAGACACTTATGTTGTTCTCGTGTCTTGACTATTGTGAATAACACTAAAATGATTATGAAAAATACAGATATGCATTTGATATCCTTATTTTACTTCCTTTGCATACATACCCAGAAATAGGATTGCTGGATAATAGAGGAATTCTATTTTTAATCATTTGAAGAACCTTCGTACTATTAATTTAGCTAAAGGTTTGTTCATTTTCTAGTTCCTTAAAGTGTACTGGTAGATTTTTTGAGATCTTTATTTTTTTCTTAATATGTGCATTTATCTCTATGACCTGCCCTTTAAGAACTGTTTTAGTGACATCCTATAGGTTTTAGTGTGCTGTATTTATATTTTAATTTGTTCACAATTATTTTTATTTCTCTTTTTATTTCTTATTTGATCCACTGATAGTCTTGGAATGTGTTGGTTTGTTTCCACGTGTTTATAAATTTCCCAGTTTTCTTCTTGTTATTGATTTCTGGTTTTATGCCACTGTAGTGAAAAGATACTTGGTATAATTTCAATCTTTTTACATTTGCTAAGATTCATTGTGTGGTCTATTATATCATCTATTCTGGAGAATGTTTTGTGTACACTTGAGAAGAATGTGTATTCTGCTGTTAGATTGAATGGTCTATATATGTTTGTTACGTTTATTTGATCTCAAGTGTGGTTCAAGTCCAATGTTTCTTGTTGATTTTCTGTCGAGCTGATCTATATCCATTGCTAAAAGTGGTGTATTGAAGTCCCCTACTATTATTGTATTGTGTATCTCTCCCTTCATATTTGTAGGTATTTGATTAAAATATTTGGGTTAGTATATATTTACAATAATTATACTTTATTAATGAGTTGGCCTCTTTATCATTGTATAATGACCTTCTTTGTCTCTTGTTACCATTTTTTTAAAGTATTATTTTATTGATTTCAAAGAGGCAGGGAGGGAGAGAGATAGAAACATCAGTGATGAAAGAGAATCATTGATCAGCTGGCTCCTGCATGCTCAAAATGGGGTCAAGCCAGCAACCCAGGCATATGCCCTGATCAGAAATTAAGACCTGAACTCTTGCTTCATAGGTTGAACCTCAACCAGTGAGCCAGGCTGTCTGTGCTCTTGTTACCATGTTTGGCTTAAATTATATTTTGTCTGATATCAATATAACTATCCGTTCTTTCTTTTATTCTCTACTTGCATAGAATATACTTTTCCATTTGAACCTATGTGTGTTCTCAAAGCTGAAGTGAGTCTCCTGAAGGCAACATATAGTTGAGTCTTGTTGCTATTCAGCCACTCTGTGCTTTTTTATTAAACAACTAGAGGTATGGTACACAAAATTCATGCATGGGGGGATGTCCCTCAGCCCAGTATGCACCCTCTCCAATCTGGGACCTCTCAAAGATGTCTGACTGCCTGGTTGGACACTATCCTACACCAGGATCAGGCCAAAATGGGCAATCGGACATCCTCATAACCCAGGACTGCTGGCTCCCAACTGCTCACCTGCATGCCTTCCTGGTTACCTCTAACGGCTTCTGCCTGCCAGCCTGATAACATCCTAACCACTCCCCTGAGAGCCTGATTGATGCCTAACTGCTCCCCTGCCAACCTGTTTCCCATTAACTGTCCTCCCCTGCAGGCTTGATCACCCCTAACTGCCCTCCCTTGCAGGCCTGGTCTCTCCCAATTGCCTTCCTCTGCTGACCATCTTATGGTGGCCATCTTTTGACCACATGGGGGCAGTCACCTTGTATATTAGAGTAATGGTTAATCTGCATATTTCTCCTTTATTAGATAGGATAGAGGCCTAGTACATGGGTGGGGCCACCTGATTTGCCCTGAAGGGGGTCCCAGATCAGGGTGGAGTCTCCTTTGGGGCATGGGGTGGCCTGGACGAGGGGCCAGTGGTGGTTTGCAGGCTAGCCATACATCCCAGCAACCCAAGCAGAGGCCCTGGTATCTGGGATCTATTTATCTTCTATAATTGAAACTTTGTAGCCTTGAGTGAAGGCCTAGGCCCACTAGAGTATGTGGAAAGCTTGGCTTCCTCCATCACCGGGGAAACCTGAGCCTCCTTCCTGCTTGTTCTGTGGCCCCAGCCACTTGGTTAGGGTTAATTTACATACTCGCTTCTGATTGGCTGGTGTGCATGGTTTGTGGGCATGAATTATGGGTATAGCAGAGTGATGGTTAATTTGCATATCACTCTTTTATTAGATAAGATTCGATCAATTTACATTTAGAAGATTTATTGATACAAATGAACTTGCTTTTTACTTTTTTCTTTCTTGTTGCTTCATAGTTTTATTGTTTCTTTAACCTTTCCTGTTGTTTTCCTTTGTTAGTTAGGGATTATTATATGTAGTGACATTTTCTGATTCCTTCTTTTTATCTTTTGTCAATTAACTATATGTTTTTACTTTGTGATTACCATGAAGCATACAAAAACAAAAACTAAACAAACAAACGAGCAAAAACCCCATACATCCATTTAAGGCTGAAAGCAATTTAAATTCAATGATTTCAAAAAAACTCTACTCCTTATTTCCCCCCTTGTGTTTTTAATGTCACAGTGTCTTGTTTATGGTCTCTTTTTATATTACTTATCATTAAGAAATTATAATAGAGTTATTTTACTACTCTTTTGTAAAATTTAATGTACAGTAAGTAGTTAAGACATCATCATATTACAGAATTAGAATTCTCTGAATCAAACTATATATTTGACTTTACCAGTATGCTGTATATTTTGTATGGCTTTATGTTACTAATTAGCATATTTTTATTTCAGCTTGAAGAGCTCTTTCCAGCATTTTTATAAGGCAGGTCTTGTGGTGAATTCCCTCTGCTTTTGTTTGTCTAGAAGAGTCTATTTATCCTTTATTTCTGAAAAATAACTGCCAATAGAGTATTCTTGATGAGCAATTTTTTTTCAGCACTTTGAATATATTATCCTATGTTCTCCTGTAAGATTTCTGCTGAGAAATTTGCTGATAGCCCAGTGAGGATTTCTTTACAGGTTTCAGTGCTGTTTCTCTTGTTCTTTTAAGTGTTCTCTGTTTGTCTTTGAATTTTTAAGTTTCATTATAACTGGCCTGGGGAAGATTGTTCAGAATTGAAATAATGGGATGGCTATTAGATTCATGGAATTGGATGCCCAAATTTCTCCGAGGCTTGGTCATTATTTCATGAAATAAGCTTTCTACCCCCTTTTACTCTTTTCGCCTTCTAGAATTTTAATGATTCTGATATTGGTTATTTTGATGATATCTCACAGATCATTTTGGCTTTCTTTGCTCTTTTTATTTATTTATTTTTTTGCCTTTGTCCTCTGATGGAGTTATTAGAAGTTCCTGTTTTCTAATTCACTGGTTCTGTTTTCTGCCTGTCTGTTCTGTTATTTGTATTCTTGATTGCAATTTTTACTTTATTAATTAAAATATTCAGTTCCAGAATTTATAATTGGTTATTTTTTATGATTTGTTATGTTAAATTTCTCATTTTATTCATGTTTTTTTTTAATTGTCTTTCTGTGTTTTCTCTTAGCTCATTAATTAGCCTCAAAACAGCTACTTTAAATTTCTTATCAGGTAAACCACAGTTTCTCACTGTTTGGGGGTTTGAATATTAAGGGTTTATTATGTTCTTTTGTTAATGTCATGTTTTCTTGACTTTTTGTGTTCCTTGAAGTTTCTCATTGTTGTTTTCACATTTGGCCTAGCAGTCCCCTCCTCCAATCTTCACTGGCTGCCTTCAGGTCAGAGGTATTCTTTTTGGTTCTGCTTGTATTTGTGGGCCTTTTCCAACCTTAAGACACATATACTTCAGGCTTCTTGTTCTCTTTATGATAAAGTCTTAAGTTTGTATATCTTTTCTCAGTCTTCCACTACACCAGGTAGTAACCTGTTTACCCAAAAGTTACCCAATAGCTCAAGATTGTAGTTTCTCCCTTGCCCACAGATTCTGTCTACATTCTGCATGCACTCCTTGTCTCCTTGAGTTTGCTCTCAATGATGCCTTCAGAAGCGTACACAAGGAGCTAAATACAGAGTGGAGAAGTAAGTTTGATGCTCAGGGCATTAGAGGTGCCCACTGGCCAGTTGGAAAGACCCTCACATGAGGTTGTCCCAATGGCTCATGGGTGACTTCTTGCTGGAGTCTAAATTGAATTAGGTAGGAACCTGGTCCCTTTAGTGCCTTCTGATACTTTTACCTGGCTTTCCTCCCATCATGTTCCTCTTCCCAGTCATGGAGCTCTTGCTTTAATACTCTGGATGTTGCAGGAGAGAGATGCATTTTTTTACAGCATCTGGCACAGCTGGGGGAATTGGGCACTCATTCACTACTCTCTCTCTTCCCCTGCAGGATGAGCACCCAGCCTCTGCTTTCTCTATCTGTGCTGCTTAGGGGAGAGGAGTGATGCTGGGGAAATTTCTCTTATTCACTCCACTGTGTACAAACTCATATATGTTTGCTCTAATGGAATGCTGGGACATTTTCTCTTGAAACTTGGAGTTCTACAAAGGTTCTCTCAATCATGTGCATCTGCTCAAGTCAGCATTTTGCAGGTCTCCAGGGTACATGGCTAAGAGTATCTGGAGCTGGTTCATAGGTTACTGCCAGTTCCACAGCCTATACTGTCTATTACCCAAACAGCATGTTTTTGGTCTATGCTAATGGATCCACACTTGGGTCTGTGGTTAGATGCTGAACTTTACATGTTAAAAAAAGAAAAATGAGGCGAGACCAGTTTGACTCAGTGGATAGAGCGTCGGCTTAGGGACTGAAAGGTCCCATGTTTGATTCTAGTCAGGGGCATGTACATTGCTTGCGGGCACATCTCCACTGTGGGGCATGCAGGAGGCGGCTGATCAATGTCTCTCACTCATCAATGTTTCTGACTTTCTATCTCTCTCCCTTCCTCTCTGTAAAAAATTAATAAAATATATATTTTTTAAAAAAGAAAAATGAGGTATATATTTTTCCATCATGATGGGGATGCCACTCTGAATTCTGTTAAATATTTTTCTGTTTTGTTCATCATAAATATTTGCATTGATTTTGAGTTTTAAAAGGAATATCTTTCATTTTGGTTACTGTGTGTGTGTCTTTTTTTAATTCTCCCTTTAAATTGTGTCCTCTTCTATTCTCTTTATGCTGTTATTCTCCTCACCCTAGTCCTGGTCCTGCTTCCCCTTGTCACTCATCATGTGAGAGAAAGAGTCACCTTCTCCCTATGATTTTATACAAAATTATATTATTACACATATTACACAATGATGTTTTTATATCATTAAGCATTGTATATACTCATATTTTAAATATATTGTTTTTATTGATTTTTAGAGAGAAAGGAAGGGAGAGAAAGAAACATTTTATTGATTTTTAGAGAGAAAGGAAAGGAGAGAAAGAGACATCAATAGGATGCCTCCTGCAGACACCCTACTAGGGATGGAATCTGAAACCTAGGCATGTACCCTGACCTCCTAACGAGGAATAAAACCTCAAGCTGGCAACCTCTCAGTGAATAGGAGTATTTTCAACCAACTGAGCCGCACAGGCCAGGCCTACATATACTCATTTAATCCTCAACAAGATTGAAGATGATTCTATATAAATAAGTTCAAGGTAGACAACATTGTTTTCCCAGTTTCGGAGATATGTACACTTATTTCTGGAGATGATATAGTTATCCAAAGCTCAATGCTATACACTAGTGAGCAGCAGACCTGGCTTATGGAACCCAATCTAACTACAAGTCCTCCACATTTAAATAGAAGACTAGTGAACACATTTTTAGCCTCTGGTAATTCCTAAAAGAAGGAGATAATATACACTGGCTATTTCTGTTGCTGTTGGAAAAGCTAACTGCTCCTCTAGCATAAGAAAAATGAACTACCTCTCCAGACCCTCCATGCTATCTCAAAAGGTAAGATCTGGAAAGTATTATGTTACGGGAAATAAGCCATCACAGAAAGACAAGCATCACATGATCTCACTTATATGTGGAATCTAATGAACAAAATAAACTGATGAACAAATTAGATTCAGAGACATAGAAGCATGGAACAGACTATGGAATCTAGGAGGGAAGGTGGGGAAGGGTAGGTGAATGGGAAGAGATCAACTAAAGAATTTGTATACATATATGCATAACCCATGGACACAGATAATAGGGTGATGAAGGCATGGGGTTGGAGGTAGGGGGGAAATGGGAACACATGTAATACTTTCGACAATAAATATTTTTTATAAAATATTATGAGTTCCATTTTTTAGAAGAGGCAATAGAGGTCCAGAGTAGTTCATTAAATTTGAAAATTAATTTCTTGCACTATTGCTCTTCCAAAAATAAAAGGAGTTTCTGTCATATTTTTTCCAAATTAAATTATTTTTCCTGATATACATATTTTAAGAAAATGAACTATCTCATTTAAAAGTTACAAAACCATTTCTTACAGATCGGCTTCACAAAGTTTGTACTGACAGTTGTGTGCTCTTGCCATCTCTATTTCTTAGAATTCTACCTCTTCTTAGCTTTTCAAGAGATATATAACAAAAATCAATGTGTACTTTAACTGTCACTGACAAGGGAAGGTGGATTCTTTTTTCCCAATATTTTACAGTAACTTGCTCCTGCAAAATCATTTGGTTTGAGTGACATGTTGGCCAACCTGTATTCAAATAAAGTTATTTCAATATATAATGGAAGTCTTCCAAGTTCACAACAGAAGAAAGACCTTAATTAAATCAATGAAGAAAAAAATCTGTAAAAACAATTAAGCACTGAAATTGATTCCTTTTAATTTAGGGTCTGAAGGTCTTCATGGGAAATTACTGAATCACTGGCATGATATGATTTCGCTGCTTTAAATTGAGTTTTGGTGTACTAGAAATACCCTTTCAGATATTATATAATGTATAATTCCATGAAGCATTATCTATATATATATAAAAGGCTAAGCGACCATCACATCTGAAATGACTGAACGAATGACCGAACAGATTGCGTGGGGCAACCAGGCCTGCAGGGGAGTAAATGAGGGGTGACCAAATGACTGAGCAGCAGGCTGCATGGGACTATCAGGCCCATGGGGGGGGGCAGTTAGGGGTAACCAGACCAGCAGGGAGGGGCAGTGATGGTTGACCATGTCAGCAGAGGGCGGGGAATGAGGGGTGACCAGGTTGGCAGGGGGATGGGCAGTTGGGGGTGATTACATCTGCATGGGAGGCAGTTGGGAGTGACCAGGCCAGCAGGGGGGAAGGGCAGTTAGGTGTGATTAGGCAGACAGGCAGGTGAGCAGTTAAAAGCCAGTGATTCTGGATTGTGACAGGCATCAAGCCTAAATTGGCAGTTGGACATCCCCCAAGGGGTGCTGAGTTAGAGATGGTGCAGGCTGAGCTGAGGCGACCCCACCATACACGAATTTCATGCACCATGACTCTAGTAGAAAGAATAAAACTCCAAAGAAAAAAAATGAAACATTTGAAGAGTTGTCTAGATAGGGGAGTCAGATATCCTTTGGAGTACATTTTTCAGTTGAAATATTTTATGGGCTGTTTGTTCTAGAATAAAAGCTAGTTGGAGCCATTTCTCTGAGAAATAAATGGAAGTTTTAATAGAATTTTTATCAAATGAAGGGTCTATATATTGGTCTAAGACTTTTTTTCTAGAATTCAGTGTTTATTAAAATAAATAAATCCCTGAACAAAACAAAATTATTATTGAATGATTTCTTTGTAACCATTGTATAAAGTAGGCGCAGTTGTGAATGATGAGAATAGTTGTGCTGTCATTCATATTAATGGTGACCTGTCGTTACAGTATTTGTAGAATTTCCCTTGAGAAACAACGCTTTTCATATAGTTTTTGTGGGGATAACTCATCCCCAGTTCCACTGAGTACATGTAATTCAAGTCAAAAGTAATTTGCCAAGATCAGGGGTGGCTATGTGATTCAGTTTAGTCTAAAAACTCACAGCAAAGCAAACCTTAGGCTTAAATATTTATACTTAAACTCATGACCATGTGCGTGGATCCATGCACACTGAAAGGAAATTAATTTAGAAGGTGGCCAGGAGGGTGGAACCATGTGAGATGGGCTGAACATTCACTCGAGCCAACGTCCCACTGTCCCTCCTTGACCAGCCACACTTGGCTGGCACCATGACTCAAAGGGCATCTGTGGGGTCCCTCTGGCAGGTGGGATTCCTCAGCCTGGCCTTCGGGTTTCTGGCTGAAACCAGCTCTCCAGCATTCCCTGAGGGGTCCCAGAGTGCAAGAGAGCACAATGCAAAGTTGCTGTCCTACAGGGTGTAGAATGCAAATGCAAGTGTGCAGTAAACCAGTTTTGGGGCTAACAGTGCCCCAGCAACATAACCCTCAGCCAAAGGTGGAATCGTGCAGCCCTGCAAAGAATCAGGCCCCCTCCTCTCTGGTTTCAGGGTGCATCACCCGAGAAATGCTGCTGCTAAGTCACAGCACCTCGGCAGCTCCAGCGTTGAATGTCTGCCCCCCCCCCCCCCCGTGGTCAGTGCACATCATAGCAATTAGTCATAAGGTCAGAGCAACATTAGCCTTTTCTATATATAGATATACAAATTACCAACAATTACATTCTGACTCTTTCTACATGGTCCTTTTTAAACTATATGTCCATCTCTTTTCTGGCTTGCCTATTGCTTTTACTCATTAGCCTTTTCTACATATAGATGGTTGAGGACATATAAGTTTTATTTTATTTCATTTTATTTTGGATGGACTTGAACCAAGAGAATGTAAGCATAAGTCTGCAAGTTTCACCCTGTGAAGAGGGAAAGAAGTGGAGAGATGTCAGAACCTGGTAATATAATTTGGAATCTTGAATCAAGCCCTCTACCTGGGCTTATTTTTTTAAAGAAATACATTTTTTATTGATATTAGAGAGGAGGGGAGAGAGAGATAGAAACATCATGATGAGAGAGAATCATTGATTGGCTGCCTCTTGTATGCCCCACACAGGGCATGTGCCCAGACCTGAATCAGCCATGACCTGTAGGTTCATAAGTCTACATGCAACCTCCGAGCCACACAGGCTGGGCCATATGAGCTTTTTTAGGACCCTTCCTCTTTCAGCATAACGCAATTTAGATTTCTGTTTTCTCTTGTTTGCAAAGAGTGAAATATTTTCTCATGCTTGTCTTTCAATCCTGTGATACCATTTCATGAATGAAATGTACATTTTTATTCAGATTACAGTAATAGCAAATAATTAATTCTCATTCTTCAAGAAAACTTTCTTTATGAGCATGATTTTTTTTAACTCCATGAAGAAAATACTTGATCTCTTTTGAGAACTTTCTGATTCACCTTAAATTTGCATATGTGTCACCACGGAATAGGTCTTTAAAAAGTTAGGTCTTTAAATATTATTAGTTTCTCTCTTTTCTGAAAGTATGATGTAAGTAAATAGGGCATCATAAAACAAGAAAACAATCTTAGATTTCCTAATTTATCATATAGTACTGATCTTATTATGGTCAATTGATAGTAGTTATAGACAGAGAAGGAATAAATAGAGAAAGCAACAGTTCTGATGTAAATTGAAGGCAGTAAGAGTTAAGTATAGGTCAAGATCATTACACTAAAGCAAAGTAAGTTTGAAGATTTTAAAATATTATTTAAATCAATATGATCTAGTTTCTTTAATTTCTTAAATATATGAATAGTTGTCAAGTAAGTTAACAGGGCACTACCATTAAAATAGATTGTTTCTGTTAATTAAATACCCTGCCCTCAAATGTTTATTTAGGGGTAAAAAAAAAAAAAGAGAGAGAGAGAGAGAGAGAGAGAGAGAGAGAGAGAGAGAGAGAGAGAGCTAACCTAATGATACCCAGTTGTGTGAATTTTTACTTCCAGGATTGAATCAGTCTTAGCTAGACAGTCTTCAGGAAATCTATTTCCAGATACTTTGGTTAATGATGAACTTGCTCTGCAATTATTTAACTCCCTTTGGCTTTACTTTTTCCATCTGTAACTGGTGACACATCCCCCACCGAGTCACTTTTAAATTTCAACTATGAACCGAACTGATGCCAAAATAAGGTGTGCTGTATATGATTCATAATCAAAATAATGATGTTAACCTCTGCAGAGTTTCCTAAAAATAATTATGCTTCATAGACTTCAAATCAGTACAGCTGCCTTAAGTTTCATTTTTAAACTCACTCCAAGTTAGAAGCATTTGATCAAGTAAAACCCAGAGTAAAAACAATAGACAAGCCGGAAAAGAGATGGACATATAGTTAAGAAAGGACCATGTATAAAGAGTCAGGATGTAATTGTTGGAAATTTGTATACATAACAGGAAAGTAAATCCTTGTTAAGTAAAGAGGGAGGGGGTGGTAATAAAAATCAGAATGGATTTATATTCTTTGAAAGGACCATGTCAATAGTTTGCATTTATTAAGGGTATTGTCTATATGAGAAAGTAGCTAAGTTAGGCATAAATCTTTCTTAATTATTCAATATAATAATTTTATTAATTATGTATTATTAAATTCCACATTTTATAGAATTAGAAACTGAAGTTTCAAGAAGTTAACTAGATTTACCAGAATTACCAATTGGTGACAAAATGGATATCTATACCAATCTTGGCTAGTTGTCAGAAACTATGATATATAACAAGAAGCACCGTATTTCCCATGTGCTAGGTCATGCTTACCTAAAAATGCCAATTTTGTTCACACATGAGATGAGCAACATAATCTAAAACCTTATTTTTAAAACATTTTATAGAGTTAATAGATGAAGTTTACTTTTTATCTCTTTTCTTATTCTTTTTTGTCATTCCACTAACAAATCTAAACTATGGTGAAGAAAAATGACAGTCAGGAAAGAGATTTTCTTCAAAATGATTCTAATGGCACCAAAATATGACTGAAGATTGCAATAGGGTACCAAGAAAACCCCCAAATTGCTTAGATACTGATTATATTAGAACTGTCAACTGCTAGTTATTACAGAACCCCAGTGTAAGCAAGCAGAGAACAAGGTTGGACAGACCTATTAAATGATATAACTGGTCATTCCAAGGGTAGATTGAGCTTCAGTTTAGAATCAAAAACAAAAATGATCACAAAGCCTTTTGCATTCTTCCCAGTTACGCCCACCCATATTTCAGTTTGACTCCCCTGTATGCAGGTCTTCATTTGGGACAATTAACCCAACAGGTCCAGGATTTCAGACTCAACACGTATAGCAGAATGAAACACATATTTCTTCCTAGTAACTATGGATTAATTTTTAGATAAAGAGTATGAACAATTTGCTTGGATCATGTAGCTAAGCTATCGATCAACCAATGCTACCAACAGGTAGAAATTAGAGAGGTACCGGCCCATACATATCCGTTCCCCTTCTAAACTTAACTGGGAGGAAGAGATACTTTAAAAAAAAAAGTAACAAATATTTATTAAAGAGGCTGCATGTGCCATACATAATACCTTATTGAGCTCTCAGAAACATCTAATGGAGTATAATTATTATTTTAGAAAAATGAGGTTCAGAGATCATAAGCATCTGGTCCATGAATACACAGTAGGTGTCATCTTCAATACATGCACATGCTCTCAGACACAATACTATAATGCCTCCAGAAAAGGCTGATGTTACTTACCTATCAAAGAAGCGTTTATTTTCTTTCTTTTATTAAAACACAAAGAGCCCAGTGCACAAATTCATGCACTTTGAAAGGAACTGTGGGCCAGGAGGCAGCGGTGGGCACAGGGTTGGGACTAGGCCCATTCCCCATGCCCCTGCCTGGCTCTTCCCACTGTGGCTTCCGGTCCCCCATCTGCCAGCAGCCTCACTCCCACCACCGCAGCTCACATCTGCTGACAGCACAGAGCAATTGGGGCAGGTGCCATCAGCGGGTGCAGGTGGCAGCTGCTGCTCCAATAATTCCCCAGGCGCACAGAAAGATCAAGAAGCCCTCAGGGGTGATCAGGCCAGCAGCAGGGGCAAGTGCTGGGCAGAACCATGACGCATGGGAGCAAAGAGTTTTCAGTGACCACCAGAGACTAGCCCTGATGACAGTGACTGGCACCCTGACTTGGTCTGGTTCCCCTCCTCACCTGCTCCACCATTTCACCACAGCCAACACCGGCCATGTTCTGCATTCTGCCACCTGCATGCGACACCCACGTTCCACCCCTGGTTGTTCGGTTGTTCCACCGTTTGGTCTATTTTCATATTAGATTTATAGATAGATAGATAGATAGATAGATAGATAGATAGATAGATAGATATAGATATAGATATAGATATAGATATAGATATAGATATAGATATAGATATAGATATAGATATAGATATATTTTTTTATTGATGGCAGAAAGGAAGGGAGAAGGGAAGAAAGATAGAAACATCAATGATGAAAGAGAATCATTGATCAGCTGGCCCCTGCATGCCCCCTACTGGAGGATCAAGCCTACAACCCAGACATGTGCCCTTGACCGAAATTTAACCTGGAACCTTTCAATCCACAGGCCCACACTCTATCCAATGAGCCAAACCAGCAAGGGGAATTTTCTGTCTTTATGCCAAAGCTATAAAGATATAATAAACCATGATGTGTATCTAGAAATTGGGAAAATACTTCGTTTTCCTTACATTTAACCTAGGACTTCCAAAACTCTCTGTATAGCCGAACTTTTCTGCAGAGAGAAGGAATGTGGTTGTACCTAGAGCTTCACAGGCTGTTCTGAAAATCTCCTGCTACTTTATTACTATATGGGGAATGTTATACTCCTCAGCCTCCTCATTTTGACTTTCCTCACCAACCTACCTGATTGAGGTTGATTAAATTAGGCTTACTGGTATGCAAGCTTTTAGAAGAAGAAGATCATTTATAGGAAGACAGAGGTTCAAATAAGAGAGAAGGTATACAGTTTTCTTCAACCCTTTTCTACCCCTCCTGGACCCAGAGATAAAGACTTTTACTCTGAGGTAAACTTCCAGGTACCTGGAATCCTCTGAAGAAGAAACAGTGAATGTATGGAATGAAGCCCCTGGCTCTGAATAGTTCTTCAATCATTTATCACAGGAAAACAGAGAATTAAAGTAATAAAATTCTGTTCCTTCAGAACACCCCATTGTAGTAACCCTAGGCAACTTGATTCTGCCAGATTGGGTGGCATTTTTCTTAACCCTTGCTTCTGGACATGAAAAACGTGCTATTATTAGTCAGTTCAAAATCACCTCATGCTCTCATTCTGTTTTAAATCCCCTCTTTTTGAATATTTTTGTTCTAAGTTTTCTTTATATTTTCCCCCTTTTGACTCCATACTCACTCTTTCTGGCCAATATGTAAATGTTGGACATAATTATGAGTACAATATATTATGGGGCACATATTAATCTAGTTTCAAAAACATTTTCCAAGAGAAGTTTATCTGTAAGTTAGCCTGTGAGTTCACATATCCAAAGACAAGAGTAATAAATAATACCATGGCAAGGTTGTACCAAGGATATAGGAAACATAAGGCTACTGATTTCTGGAATTATTTTATCTCAGAAAAGCATGTCAGCTTAACATAACCAACATTTATTAAAACTGACAATACCAAGCGAGAGACATTGGTAAAACATATGTCATTACCCAATTGCAAAGGAGGCCATCATGCATTCCATGCCAACTATAGCTAGGATGGGACGGGGGGAAAAGAGGGTAAATAGTCGCATTTTTATCTGTTTATCTAGAACCTGAAATCCCCAAGAGAATTTCTAAACTCCTGAAAGTCCAAGTTGAGCTATCTTAATTTTACAAAAGTAATATTTTCCATGGAAACTCAGAGAAGGATAATTCTAAAAGAAGACCTCATAGCATAAGATGTCTACAAGTCTCTCTGTAGAACAGTGTGGTAGATGGTAGCAACCCAAATGTCAGGAGAAATTCTAGTTATGCCATTAAATGACTGAGTATCTTATTGTTTAATGTGGAATTTGGTTTCTATTGCTTTTGAAGATTATGAACCATTATAGTATTATTGTCAATATCTACTTCAGATGAGACCAGGGTCCATTAACTGAGCAATGAAGATGCCGAGAAATCCTTTCTACTAGTCCCCAGATATTAGGAGTTAATTATAAAGAAATGTCATATTCTTTATCCTTCTATGTTAAACTCAGAATTAAGGACACTATGTAAAAAGATTAAATGGCCTACATGCGAATTACACAAGAATTAAATGAGTACTAGCATTCTCAGCTCCTTTTCTCAGCAAAATCTTAGTGCGACTTCTTAATACTCACTTTTGAAGGATTCCTTGCACTCAAATAATTGTTTCTTTTGACAAGCACAATGGTCTATTAAAAAAGTTATGAACACACAATAACTTCATGTCAACAGAATAATAAAATATCTGTATTAAGTGGCATATAAAATATAAGAAAACAGAGTTTGCTTAAGAGGTCAACATCACTTTATTCTTGGAACAATTTAGAAGAATATGACTCAGAGGATATAAAATCTTCTTGAAAAATAGTTTCTCCATATTTTTATTTTAAGGTGTTATTTTTGAGTATATATATTTCATGTTATTTTTTCCCATTTTGTTTTTAAGTCTGCTAGATAGGAGTATGGTTAAGATACCGAATCACATATAGTATAAGTTGACTATATATATATATATATATATATATATATATATATATAGTCACTATAATCACATATAGTATAAGCTGAATATATATATATATATATATATATATATATATATATATATATATATATATATATATATATAAAGAGGTAATATGCAAATTGTCCAGGGCATCGTAACATCACGACTGCTCAGGAGGAGGCTGTGCATGCAGGTGACCAGGAGGGGACTGTGTATGTGGTAAGGCAAGCCATGGATGGTGCAAGCCATGGCCTACAGAGAAGAGAGTAGGCCTTCCTATAGCCTCCATGGCTGAGGGAAGATCCAGAGAGAAGAGAAAAGGTCCTTACAGAGGAAACACCTTTTCTGACCTCTCATTGGCTAAGCTCTCAGTATGCCACTCATGGTGTTCTTGACAACTTGGATAATAAGAATCTAAGAAACTGATATAGGGTTTTTCCAACTCACTCCTGGAAAAAAAAAATGAAGGTCCACTGCTAGAGGGACTAAGAAATGTCATATCTTGCCTACCCTGTTTGACTCAGTGGATAGAGCCTTGGCCTGCAGACTGCAGGGTCTGGGTTTGATTCTAGTCAAGGGCGTGTACCTAGGTTTCAGGCTCCTCCCTGGCCCGGGCCCAGGTCAGGACTCATACAGGAGGCAACCAATCGAAGTGTCCCTCTCACATTGATGTTTCTCTCTGTCTTTCCCTCTCTCTTCCATGCTCTCTAAAAATCAATATCCTCAGGTGAGGATAAAAAAATATAAGAAGAAGAAAGAAATATCTTATGAAAGAGATATCTTGAAAATGCCTAAAGAAAATTGTCATTTTTTCATGGTGAAGGAACTGGAGTCTTGTTGATGAAGACACCTTGGTGGCTATGGCAGCTGACAATAGCAGCAGCAGTAAGGTTATGAGGGTGGCACCTTCCCCTGATCAGCCTGACCACCTCCCACAGAGGAACAATCAGACATCTCCTGTGGGTTCCCAGACTGTGAGGGGGGCAGGCTGGGCTGAGGGACTCCCCCTTCCAGTGCATGAATTTCAAGCACCGGGCCTCTAGTTGAGAAATAATGAAGATGGTACTTAGGAAATTTTTAATATCTATTTAATTATGTGCTGAAATACCATATTTTTCCATGTATAAGACACTATTTTTTTCTAAAATCATTAGAGTGAAAATCAAGGGGCATCTTATATGCGGAAGTCAGCCAAGGAGGGAGCCATGTGGATGCATAGTTGTCTATACCTTGTCAAACAGACTTCCTTCAATCATGAGCTTTACTGTTACTGATGTGAGCTGATGCCATAATTGGAGGTGGAGGTGGAGGTAGAGAGTGCACAGATGCAACATGGAGGGACCAGAGTGTTCTGAAACCATAAAGATGTCAAAAATTAAAAAGCTAAATACTGGTAAGCAATTGTCTCACTCTACAAAATTCATAATCAGCTATGCCAAAGGGGATGGAACTAGAGCTGCAGAGAGACAATTTGGACCTCCTCTGACTGAGTGTATGATCAGGCAGTGGAGAAAATAGGAAGAACAACTTCTTAAGATGCCAAAAAAGAAGAACGCCGTAAGAGAAAAACTAGCAAAATCTTTAAAGTATTGATTTCTTAATTTTGGCTTGGAAAAGTTGGGATCATCTTCTACATGGAAAAATACAGTAAAATACCTATTTTAAAAACCTAGAACCATGGTCAGCAAACTGCAGCTGTTGAGCCACATGTGGCTCTTTGGCCCCTTGAGTGTGGCTCTTCCACAAAATACCACGGCCTGGGCGAGTCTATTTTGAAGAAGTGGCATTAGAAGAAGTTTAAGTTTAAAAAATTTGGCCCTCAAAAGAAATTTCAATCATTGATATTTGGCTCTGTTGATTAATTAGTTTGCCAACTACTGCCCTAGAATGACATAGATATCTATGTATTATCTACCATCTATTTATATCCTAAAAACACATAAATTTACTCCAGTTCCATTTACCAAATTAGAATATTTTTCTGAAAAATGTTACATGTACTGAGACAGGAAGTAACAAGGGAAATGTAATGGAAATTAACTAAGGTTTGTTAGCATCATAAAACCTCCTATTAAAGTCCAGCCTTGGGACAGTTCCAGTCCCAGTCACCATAGTTTAGAAATGACATAATTACTGTCAAGAAGTTTAGCGTAGTTCAACCAAAGCGATGTCAAGCTTCAATGTCATACTAAATAAAAGAGATTGAGAGAGGTCAGTTTATTCTTACCAGATAAGAAAAAAATCCGCAATGATCTTACCTCAGTTTATAAAGTTGCATTTGATTAGATGAACATTCAAACAAACATTTCACACAAAAGAGAACACAAGATTGAAATTAGGAGTTTACTCAGTTTAAACAACAATGAAAGAATAGTAAAAGCTCCACTCCTGACTCTTCTGAATGGGGACAAGAGAGGATGTTGAGATTAGAACTGTTAAGATAAGATTTACAGCGAAAAAAGGGAGATTAAGAATGGTTTTTGTTTTGCTTTGTTTTGCTTTGTTTTGTGTGTGTGTGTGTGTGTGTGTGTGTGTTTTTGTTTGTTTGTTTTTTGTTTTTTGCAAGTGGTAGCAAATATTGGGATTTGGGAATTTTAATTTTTTTTATTATTGTGTTACATGTATACATATCTTTCCATTGCCCCCCGGCCCCCCAGGCATACCCTAACCCCCCAGTGTCTTGTGTTCCATGGTTATGCTTATATGCACACATACAAGTTCTTTGGTTGATCTCTTATCTACCCCAGGGACATGGGAATTTTGAAGTTCAGGTTACACGAGGGATACACTTGAATGCAAATTAAAAGATAACCAGTAAATTGACAAAAAGATAGTTGATTGGATGGGTTGGTGTATCTTTACAGATGGCTTCAGTAGGTAGCTTCTAGTTGAAAGAACCAGTGCTACTGCTAGGAGTAGCTGAAATTTACAAAGCAAGGCAATTCTATCCCAAAAGAAAAAATTAAGAATTCTGTGTGTGTGTTTGTGTGTGTGTGTGTGTGTGTGTGTGTGTGTGTGTGTGTGTGTTAATAGTTTTGCTGCCCCAATTAAGGTAAACGAACTATTGTATTGTCCAATTATAATTTGGAGAGTCAGTCAGATTCTCTAAAAGGTTTAATTCTGATGGAAACATTGAAATGTGCAATTTCAGCATTTGGAAGAGGACAAGTCATAGGCAACGACAAGCTTTTGCCTGTCCTCCAAGAACTTCACAGTTTCTCTGTTGAGATGCTTCCTGATACAGCTGGAAGTGAGTAGTTTCTCTCAGTGCTTTACAACACTCTGGCATGCCACCTTCAGAGAAAAACACAAATTTAAATTTAGAGAAATAATTTCAGATCCTATACGACCTCTCAAAGATTGAACATAGGGGTTCCCCTATAACAATCTAAATTTTTGCACTTGGTCATATTCTGAACTACACAAGAAGACAACTGTCTCCAAACAAGTCCACTGCACTGTTCTTTAATGCAATATGGTCACGTGCTACATGATATCTTCCCACAAAAGATCAATTTACAATAAAACTATTTTCAGTCTCCCAACTAATTATATGTAGCCAATAATATATTTACTCATCTACTCACCCATCCACCCATCCATCCATCCAGCCAGCCAGCCAGCCAGCCAGCCAGCCTTCCATCCATTCATTGATCCAACAAATTGTACTGTGAACACCTAATCTGTGCACTACTCTATTGGGCACTAGAAATACCATCTCAGGCAACACAATCACCGTTGCTGTTCTCACAAAGATCATTGAGGATGTTTTAGTTCTTTTGAGAATTTAAGGGGAAATTCCATCCTGATTTCCATTACACTCAAATAAAGTACAAAACTTTTAAAGAAATGCAAGATGGTTGAGGGTCAGTGCTGTTATTTGCTTTCATCTATCAAAAAGGGATGTTCTATGAAAATGTTTGTTACATAACAGCACAATGATCATTGGTTGCCCTTCATGACTGTACTTCTACTTTCTTTTTATTTTCACTTCGGAACTCAAAAGCTCTTTCAAGAGTCAGGTAGTCACTGTCCTTATCTCAGTCCATCTTTCCCTGGCTTTTGGGAAGACCTTAAAGAAATTCCACTTTATGACATCATCCATCTAAAGAACCTATAGTTGCCACATCTCCCAGTGTTACTCAACTTACGTTGAAATCCTTTTCACCATTTTCCCCTAATTTCTTCTATTCAGGCAGGGTGTCACTCAGCAACGTCATCACTTAGCTTCAGCCACACAAAACTCTCCTCATGCTCTTGCATCACCCTATGAACATTTTACTATCTACCAGCTCACACTCATCCCACCAGAATGACTTTTTTCCCCTTTCCTGACCAATATACATCCCACAAAATGCACTGTACAAATTCTCAGGTTGTGATCTTGGAGAAACAGGGCTGTTTTTTAAGACTGGTCTTTCCTTCAATTCAAAACTCTTTCCATGAAAGAAGAAGATCCCACTTTCAATATGTGCTGGAACCAGTTTAGCTCATCTCAGTTTGAAACTGTGATTTACCTGGAAGTGAGGTATGAATGGTTAACCTTAGTAAAAAGTTTTGTTTAAGCACTGGATCAATAGAAAATGCATTAGCAAAGGTTTAGGCTTATTTTCAGAAGCTGAGAAGGGTGAAAGCCCTGATTTACGAGTTTAGGGGTAAGAGGAGTTGAGAGTTGTAGGAAAGACAATGTTGGATACTTTTTTTAAAAAAAAGATGCGTCATCTCTAACACCAAAGCAAATAGAAGCCTATCATCAGATCAACATAAAGAGTTGCCTTGGAGTTAAAAGACTGAAGTTATCTCAGACCCTTTCTAATTGTATCACAAAATATTTTGATATCCTATATAATAAAAGGCTAATATGCAAATTGAGCAAACAGTGGAATAGCTGGTCACTCTGATGCTCACTGATCATCAGGGCTCAAATGCTCAACGCAGGAGCTGCTTCTGGTGGTTAGTGAACACAGCTAGCCAGCTGACAAACACAGGAGTGGTGGTGGGAGCCTCTCCCATTGGCAATGCTAAGGGCCCCTCAGGGGATGGATGTCTCTTGAGGTGTCTAGACTGCAAAAGGACACAGGTTGGGCTGAGGGAACCAGCCAACCTCTGCTCCCCACTCTCCCCGCCCCGTGCACAAACGTCATGCACCAGGCCTCTGCTTTAATATAAGATTACAACTGTG
This sequence comes from Lasiurus borealis, assembly GCA_004026805.1. Lineage (NCBI taxonomy): Eukaryota > Metazoa > Chordata > Mammalia > Chiroptera > Vespertilionidae > Lasiurus > Lasiurus borealis. The sequence continues at coordinate 101,185 of PVJN01002252.1, read as the reverse complement.
GATAATGTGAATTGTAGTGATATAGATATAGATATAGATATAGATATAGATATAGATTAGATATATAGATATAGATATAGATATAGATTAGATATATAGATATAGATATAGCTATACATACAGTATATATCAATCAGTTTCATTAAAATGGGAAGAAACACTTATGTGCCATGAGAGAGGATTTTGCAAGCAGAGATATCAATACCAACACTCCAAGAAAGGCAATTAAGGGAAGTGTTCCTTCAAGAGATAGTATTTAGTAAATAATAGAAATTTCTGCTTTTGAGAGTTTCTAAAATCTTAACATGCATCGATAAAGCAATCATTATGTCAGAAAAACTCTCCATTAAACAATTAATTGTAAGCTTCTCTTTTATTTTTTTTTTTGGCATGTACTTGGTGTGAAAATATTAAGGACATCTATATCCAGCAAAAGCAACCATAATTCATCACTTGCTGAGTTTTCAAATAGAAATGGAAAATAATAGGGTTCTTGGTCCTCAGGATTTTAGGATCTGATTATGCCAGGAAGAATACAGAATTAAGGAAAGATCTTCCAAATTCTGTATTCTTGCAATACCGTCACTGAACTAGTTGAAGGTAAAAGGTGAGGTTTTCCATTAGGTAAAGGAGAAGCTAATAAAAGTCATATCAAGGTGAGTTTTTCTAAGCTAGTGTAGTTTTCTAGAAACTTCCATCACATAGTCCATCTAATCAGAAGAAAATATTTCCTACATTGCTTACACTGTGAATAAGCATGGTTCCTATAAGAGAAGAAAGGACATAAGTTGGCATGTCAGAACACTAACAGGCAACTTGGAGGGTTTGGTTCTGGCTTGCATTGGTTATGGGATCTCCAGAAACAGTTTTTTCTTAGACCTCACTTTTCTCATGTTTACAGTGAGAAAAATGAGAATCACCATGCTTTTAATTCTTGAGAGTTCCTGTAAGACTATAGAATATTATTTGCAGCTACATCATGGACTTATGTTTAGTCCCTTATTTTCATTTCTCACAGTATTCCAAAATGGAAATGTCTCCCTCTGTCCCTTAATGGTCTCCAGATTACATCCAACCAACAGTGAATGGCATTCATGATGGTTGCTGGTCTTCTCCCCAAACCTTGATTTTTTACAGAGAGGAACAGAGAGTTAGAATCATTGATGAGAGATAGACATGGATCAGCCGCCTCCTGCACATCCCCTACTGGGGATGTACCCGCAATCAGGACACATGGCCTTGACTGGAATCGAACCCGGGACCCCTCAGTCCGCAGGCTGATGCTCCATCCACTGGAGCCAAACCGATTTCGGCCCTTGGTAATTCTTGTCACGGTCCCAGTTTCACCGAGCTGCCTTTATTTCTCTGTGTCTTCACTCACTCCACTTTCCTCGCTTTCCTCTCTGGTCTCTGTTATGGTTTGATTCAATCATATGGTTTTCTATTTAACCAAATTCACCTCTAAAAACATCAACATCATTTAAACACTTAACAAAGATGAAAACAATACATTGACGTCACCTCGAATTGTTTATTCTCCTTCAAAAGTTGAAGTCATTTATTCTCCCTTTTTGGTCCTTGGAGTCATTTTCTTTGCAAATTGCATCGCCCACACTCCGGGAACTGCCTTCTTGCCTGGTGTCCGGGTGTTGAATTACCAAATCCGTAATGTTTGTCCAACCCCGCGTTCTTCCCTAGGAGTTTAGTGACATCTGTTTGGTGTCTTTTTCAATCTGTTTTGGTTGAAGCAACTGCTCCTTGATTATATTTAAGGAAATGAAAGATGAGACTGAAAAAACCTCGACACTGTAAAAGTACTTAATTCTGTGTCTTCACTAATTGTCTACATGGAGAACCGGCCTCTGAAGATCAAAGAATGTCTGCAGTACCAATGTGATCTACCTCATCTGGAAATAAAGACCCGTTCAAAAGGCAGCCCCTTTGCAGAATGGCCCTTGCGTTTGAACTGTCAAGCTCCCAATTTAGAACATTAATGCCCCCCTCTTATTAAAACTGTATACTTCAGTCAGTTAATACCTTGTTACCTATGATGTGTTCTTTGAACACCCACAGCCAGGGAAAACAATACTTCGGGGATGCTAAGATCAAATCTGATGTGCCAAATGGTGAGTGTCACTTCTCCAAAGCAAATAAGACCCGGGACGTTGGAATTATAGCACGGTTGTATTAAAGCTGTAAAGTATGTGGATATAAGCGAGGAACAACATCAGATTTTGCAAACTTCACGTAAAACCCAACTTGACAATTAAATAATTGTGCCAAGTGTTATATTACACTGGATATTGAGAATTATTCTCGTAATGCATTATTGGTTTCAAGGTTTATTTTCCTTCAAGTGGTTTTTTTTTTTTAATCATAGTTACATAAGCTCTAAGTGGCTGATCAGCCAACCCCTGAATAGTGCTAATCAGTCTTTAAAAATCAGTGCTAAAAGATAGAAATGCGTAAATCACATTTGATCATGTGTGACAATTAATATTGAGCCACGGGGCTGAAGATCTAAAAGAAAAAGTATGAATTATAAAATATGGGCAGTCAGGTCAAAAGAAACTAACACTCTTATATGAAGAAAACTTTTTAAAAAATGTATTATTTATTACTGATAGTGGAACCTACTTCGGAGCACAATTAAAACTAATAGCGTAATAACATTGTATTCTTTATATAATACTATATATATATATATATATATATATATATATATATATATATATTCATCTAGTGCAGTGGTTCTCAACCACTAGCAGGGTCGCCTAAGACCATGGGAAAACACAGATATTTACATTATGATTCATTAACAGTAGCAAAATTACAGTTATGAAGTAGCAACGAAAATAATTTTATGGCTAGGGGTCACTACAACATGAGGAAGTGTATTAAAGGGTCACGGCATTAGGAAGGTTGAGAACCACTGATCTAGTGATATTTAAAAGTAGGTTTAAGAGCATAATCTCGCTCTAAACAAAATATAATGCAGAAGACCAATGTATTTTACAACAGATACAAGCTAGAGATGTGTGGTAGGGATAAGGCTTTTGAGACAAAGACGTAGTAGACGCTGACACATACCCTCTAGAGACTTCAGGAAGCCTCAGGGACTCTCCTCCTTCCAGGGAATCATCCGGACTCTGTCCAAAGTAATTTTCAGGCCACTCACTGCATTTTAATTTTTTGGATCTTAAAAACTACCCCGATAGCGAGTGCAATTATCTCAGAGAAAGCTGTGCTTAAGTGACATGGAGACTTGCCCAGCTTCCTGTGCCAGCAACACTGACTTTTCCAAATCCAAAGTGGTTGCCCTCTTTTTCTACAGGAGAGAACAATAGCTATGTGCTAATGAAATAGAGACCACAATAGAAAAGACATTAACATAAAAGGAAGATAAATGATCCAATAAAAAAAACGGGCAATGGACCTAAATAGAACCTTTTCAAAAGACGACAGAAGGAAGGCCAAGAGACACACAAAAACACGCTCAAAGTCACTCATTATCTGAGAGAGGCAAATCAAAACGACAATGCGATACCATCTCACACCTGTCAGAATGGCAATCATCAACAAATCAACAAAGGACAAGTGTTGGCGAGGATGCAGAGAAATAGGAACCCTCGTGTACTGCTGGTGGGAATGCAGACTGGTGCAGCCTCTGTGGAGAACAGTATGGAGTTTCCTCAAAAAACTAAAAATAGAACTCCCATTTGACCCAGCGATCCCACTCTTAGGAATATATCCTAAGAAACTAGAAACACCAATCAGAAAGGATTTATGCACCCCTATGTTCATAGCAGCACAATTTACAATAGCTACAATTTGGAAACAGCCTAGGTGCCCGTCAGCAGGTGAGTGGATCAGAAAACTATGGTACATCTACACATAGGCTGCCATAAAAAAAGAAGGAATTCTCACCATTTGCAGCAACCTGGATGGAACTGGAGAGCTTTATGCTAAGTGAAATAAGCCAGTCAATGAAGGAGAAACACCACATGATCTCACTCATTTGTGGATAATAAAGAACATTATAAACTGATGAACAAAAGGATAGATACAGAGGCAGTAAAGCATCAAACAGACTGTCAAATACAGCAGGAAGGTTAAGGAGAGGTGGGGTAGATGAGAGATCAAAGGACTTGCATGCATGCATATAAGCATAACCAATGGACACAAGACACTGGGGGGTTAGGGTATGCATGGGAGTGGGGGGCAATGGGAAGATATGTATACATGTAACACATTAATAAAAAAGTAAAAATAGACAAGACATTAACATAGATGATAGTTGGCTAGTCAAACATAATTGATATGGCAGATCAATAACAGAAACATCTATGCATGCTTTTGGACCCAAACAATACTGACAATTGAAGGGAAGCAGAATTTACCACCTCAAAATATGCCTAGGGGTGAACTTATTATTTAAAATTCTTTATTTTTAAGACACAAGGACTGAAAAAGAAACCTTAACCTTCCTTCAACTGCCTAAAAGAACATAGACAGGAGAGCTGCTCCAGAATGGGAGACAGCATCCTAGAAATCTACAGTATAACATGAACTACGTGTGCTAGACAGGGAGGAACCTAGCAACACTCTTCTCTGTGCCGCACTGCTAAAGAAGGCCCAGCAAACGTTTATTTACCAAACATGTGCTTTTCTAGCTCCTCTTGCATTGCCTTCCTGCCCTTTAAATCCCCAAACCACACCACCCTCTATTCCTTAGCTCCAGATGGGACATAATTCTCAACTATTCAGCGTGTCCTCTGGTTCCATATTTGCATGGCACTTTTGCATGCACACACATGATGAATTTGGTTATTTTCCCGGTGAATCTGTTTCATGCTAATTTGATTCTTGATCCAGCCACAAAAATTTAGCAAGGTGAGAGGAAAAAATGATTATTCCTCCTCTACATAATCAAGATTCTACAAGCAACCCAATAAAATATCAACCTTCTCGGGATCACCAAAAGTGGGGAAAGGTGATTTTTCTGAGTCGAGAGATGTCACCGTATGAATAAATATAAAATTTTTCTAACTTCAGGGTCTGATCTCCAGTGCCTGTTGGTTCGATTCCATTGGCTTTATGCTAACTGTGAACTTTTCTGCTTTTCACTCCCGAGTCTGCTCTCTATTGACCAGCCACACACCCATATACCTTCCAGTTAATGAGCGTTTTAAGGCCATCAATTTGTGGGAAGAAAAAATCGGTACCTTGAATCGTTTGCACTTATATGGAAAATTCAATATAAGGGGAGGGTTTCAAAACTTTATTTTTGTGTCCACCTTTTTTTTTAAACCAGTGTAGTAGTATTTTTGTTTAAAGAGGTAAAAAGAGAATCAATCTTCTTGGGAGCTAGATAACCTAAAATTTTCATTATCTGCATCATTTAGAAACCCAGCATCTTGTTCAGAAGAAAAGAAAGTTATCTCAAATTGTTGACATTTCAGCTTTGGTCTCACAAATGCTTTGTAACAAAGTATAAGATATTGTGAATGAGATTAGCCAAGTTATTTAAGATAATTTCAACTCTTTGTAGGGTGCTTGTTCAGCATCAGAGAATTATATTTAGATTTATTTTGGGGGGCAAATTAGGTAATAAGATCGCCTTTCGTGGGGTAGAATAACTTAACTTATTCAACACATATTAATAGGACACCAATTGTGCACCAGGCACTGTGACAGTAGCTTGGAGAGTAATATAGAAATTGTTCCCCCAAAGACTTCAGGCTAGTGAATGAGACAGATACTGCAAAAACAATATAAATTAAAATTTATGACTAAATTAAAAAAAAAACACAGTTGTGTATCTTTCCTTGTGTTTTTTTCTTTCTGGTTTATTTTAAGCCAAAGAGGCAGAAGGCAGGTGATTGTTGGAGTCTTGGAAGAGAACCACACTCTCGGGAAGGGCTGGTGGTGATAGATAGGACGTGAGAGAAGAATGACTATGGGGCACATATGAAGAGATTGGGTTCTAATTTCTTCAAATGTCCTCATGACCTCAGCATGATGTAGAATAAGCAGCAGAGGAGGCTGAGGCAGGAGAGAGAGAGAGAGAGAGAGAGAGAGAGAAGAGAGATATTAAAATAAGGCTCAAAAAACTTGAACAAGATCACAAAGTGGCAGCTGGAATTTAACCAGAGGTGGTTTATTACCTTAACATCAAGCAGACCTTTTCATCTCAGCCATTTCAGCCTTTAAAATTTCCTCTTTCTCAGCCCCCTCAACTTTGACTCCACAAACCATCACAAGCTGGAATAATGCCAATTTTCCAGAGGTATGCCCAGAGTCAGAGCTAAAGCCCAAGTAGTTTACTAACCAGATTGAGACAGGTAGAAGGAATTGCCAAAAAAGACTGCTTTGGTGATTCTGCTCTTAGCCACTGAGCACCTGATGACAATCTGCTATACTGCCCTGGCCAACCGCACAGCCACGTGTCTCTGCCCAAGTACTGTATGTGGCTGTCCTTCCTCTAAGACAGCGGTTCTCAACCTGTGGGTCGCAACCCCTTTGGGGGTCTAACGACCCTTTCACAGGGGTTGCCTAAAACTATTGGAAAACACCTATTTCCCATGGTCTTAGGAAACAATAGACCCCTCCTCGGTGTAGCGAAGTGTAGCAATGTAGTTTACTGTTGTCATATGAAGACTATTACCGATGCTACACCATGATTCAAGACAAAATTTCATTTATTTGTAATTAGAAATAAATATTTCACAATATATAATTACATATTGTTTTTGTGATTAATCCCTATGCTTTAATTATGTTCAATTTGTAACAATGAAAATACATCCTGCATAGCAGATATTTACATTACAGTTCATAACAGTAGCAAAATTACAGTGATGAAGTAGCAACGGAAATCATGTTATGGTTGGGGGTCACCACCACGTGAGGAGCTGTCTTAAAGGGTCACGGCCTTAGGAAGGTTGAGAACCACTGCTTTAGGAAGCTGAATTGCTTCCGGGGCAAAGAAGTGCTCAAAAAATGGGAGGAGGGTGTTGTGACCTTTAGACTCAGAATTTACCTATGAAAATACTGGGAAATCAGACATAGGACATCCCAGTGTTCAGAAGCACAAGGTGTTCTAACATACATAACCCACGTCTCATTGTTATGTGCCTTTGACAAAAGAAAGTGCATGTATTTCACTGACTGTATTACACAACTCATTTATCTTGAACATCGACCAGAAACACTACCCCTTTGGATGTGCCCTGTGGCCCCCGTGGCATCCATCAGAGCAGAATGGCCGAGGAACCTGAGTGCATGAAACCTTAAAGCTCCCAGCAGCTTCTCTCTGTCAAGCCTTCTACGCTCTGCGCGCGCTTCTAAATCAAGTCTTAAGGCAGGTGTCAGGGAAATGCTTTGCCCTTCCCCAGACAGGAAGGGAGAGACTGTGAGGTAAGTGGCCCCCTGATGCCCTCATGAGTCAGTAAAATGAGCCCGGAAAACAAATGCATTTCCTCTGCTGACCTGAGTTGAAAGCCTGGGGAGGGAGGGCTTTCTCCTGGCCCTCCAGAGGGACAGGTTTGCAAAAGCCGAACACGGATGTCCACTTCGAAGTTTCCAGTACTTTCCTCAAACACCAACTTTTTGAACATTTCCAAAAGGAGCTCAAAAGAGATAGAAAGATAAACCTTTATATTAGGGGGCCTTACAGGAAATCATATCAATAAACTAACAGCACACTGATATTTCTTTGGAAATAGCATGACTTAGAGAGGTCCTTTTTTAACCAAGAGATAAATGGAAAAAAATGAAAAAAATGTGCCTCTCAGGATGCTCTGGAATTCAGAGCCTGGCTCTCTCCTTCTCTGCTGGGACTCTCCCTGTATTTTAAAGGAGAAAAAATAGAAATACTCTTGGCAAATCCTGTCTCATTTCTTGTCAATATCCACCCCTCCCACCATCCTGTGTTGACAGGACTGATTTGCAGAAGGGGGGGTTAACATTACAAACACCCTTTCATCAGCTTAAACGTGGAGGTGAGTCAATATTTACATCATGTTGCTGATCTTTAAAGTACATACCCTGCTTTCTGTCCTAATAAATAGCTGTCACTCTCGCCTCCATCAGAGCTTAGTGGAGAGAGGGGCCGCAGGCTCAGAGGGGCCGGCATTCCGGGAACGAGCTAATATTTCAGGCCTCTTATGTGGCAGCAGGTCGATTTCTTTCTCTCGCTCCTTGACCAGGATGCTGGTTTCCAGTGACACCTTATAAAACTATTTATGTCTGCTTAAAGAAAAGAAAAAAAAAATCCATGGGGCTACCAAGCTTATCTTTCTCCAGAAATGCATGAAATCTAATATTTAATGAGGGAAGATAGGAAGGGCACTTGGTGCCTATTTTGCTTTGTGGTTTTCAGGACATATTTTTTTAATATATATATTTTGTTGATTTTAGAGAAGAAGGAAGAGGGAGAGAGATAGAAACATCAATGATGAGAGAGAATCATTGATTGGCTGCTTCTTGCATGCCTCCTACTAGGGATTGAGCCCACAACCCAGGCTTGTGCCCTTAGCCAGAATCGAACCCTGGACCCTTCAGTCCGTAGGCCGATGCTTTATCCATTGAGCCAAACCAGCTATGGCCAGGACACATTTTTAACCTAAAAGCCTGAATGAACTTATTATGTTCTCTGTGAGTTCTTACCAGCAAAAGAGAGTAATAGCATCTCGGGCCATGGAAAGTCTTCGTCCTTCAGCCAGAGTGCTCATGACCACAGCTCACCTGGCCAGGTGTGTTATCACTGGCTACCGGGTCAGTTTAACTGGGGTTTACTCAGGGCACAGTGATTCCAATGGACCCTCATTTGTTTTATTTTTCTATTGATTATTATTGTTATTGGTTCTTTTTTTAATTTTTTATTGTGTTACATGTATACATGTCTTTCCATTGCCCCCCCCCACTCCCAGGCATACCAACCCCTCAGTGTCTTGTGCTCATTGGTTATGCTTATATGCATGCATACAAGTCCTTTTGTTGATCTCTTATCTACCCCACCTCTCCTTAGCCTTTCTGCTGTAATTTGACAGTCTGTTTGATGCTTTACTGCCTCTGTGTCTATCCTTTTGTTCATCAGTTTATAACGTTCTTTATCATCCACAAATGAGTGAGATCATGTGGTGTTTCTCCTTCACTGACTGGTTTATTTCACTGAGCATAAGGCTCTCCAGTTCCATCTAGGTTGCTGCAAATGATACCGTAAGAATTCCTTCTTTTTAATGGCCGCATAGGTTCTGACTTCCAAAATCACTGGTAGGATGTAGGAGCACAGAGGCCTCTGGACCAGAAACAGCACTCTTCTTTTGGACTATTTGCTTCTCGGCCTACTGGAAACTGACCACAGAAGAGCTTGATGAGTGCTCCCTTTAAAGATTAAGCCAGAGGGAAATAAAGAGAGACGGTTTGAGAAAATAGAGATGTCTTGAAATAGTTGAAGGAATGTGGACTTAAAAATGTGGACTAATTAAGAACACAGGAGGGGAAGAACTCTGTCCCCAAATCCACACAGCATTTCTGGAGACAAAATAACAGAGGATGACACCATAGCAGATGTCCTTTCCTGTCTTCCCTGCCTTCCCCAGGCTATGCAATAAGGATGTGAGTTCTGAGCACTCAGTGGGGAGCTGGACGCAATGCTGTAGATATGGATAGAACCCACTGCTCCAGCTCTGTGAGTATATGCATCTGTAGGAGTGGGGGTAGGGTGGAGGGAACCAGGCAGAATCCCAGCTTTATTTCTTCTATTTCAAAAATTCAATGCTGCCTTGCTATTCTCAGAAATTACCCGCATTCACTGACAGACCGCAGTGATAATATTTGCCTGGCCTATTTGGCTAAAGCAGTGGTTCTCAACCTTTCTAATGCCACGACCCTTTAATATAGTTGCTCACGTTGTGGTGACCCCAACCATAAAATTATTTTCGTTGCTACTTCATAACTGTAATTTTGCTACTGTTATGAACTGTAATGTAAATATCTGATAGGCAGGATGTATTTTCATTGTTACAAATTGAACATAATTAAAGCACAGTGATTAATCACAAAAACAATATGTAATTATATATTGTGAAATATTTATTTCTAATGACAAATATATGAAATTTTGTCTTGAATCGTGGTGTAGCATGGGCAACAGTCTTCATATAACAACAGTAAACTACATGGCTACACTTTGCTACACGGAGGAGTGGTGTGTTGGTTCCTAAGACCATGGGAAATAGGTGTTTTCCACTGGTCTTGGGCGACACCTATGAAAGGGTCGTTCGACCCCCAAAGAGGTCTCGACCCACAGGTGGAGAACCGCTGGGCTAAAGGATGCTTGACTCTCAGTGTGTGATTGTTAAGATCAGAAAAGTGCAAAGGTTTCAAATTCTGCAGGTTCAAAAACACACACAGCGCTAAAGAGAGTATGAGTAAGAGCCTCCACTGTCCTGTGAAATCCATCTCTGAGCTCAGGAGCCCATGCTGAAGTCCACCCAGGGAACAGTTCCGTGTGGCTGATGACTCAGCTCTCGCGATGGATTGGATGTCAGCAGGTATTTTTGAGTCACAAATGGCACACTCCTTCTGCCTTATCAATAGCAGTGCTGACACAACGAAGATGTAAAGAAAAATCCTACAAGTGCATCTGCAGAAGTTTAAAAACCCTCAAACCTTAGTGGGAAAATGTCCACACCATCAATTATAAAAGACACATGAGCAGTTAGGCAGATACTTAGTCAATAATTAATTAGGCTATGGATTGATCAGCAACCGGGTTAATTTCAGTCTTTGACCCCATATTTTTTTCTGGGTAATTTCTCTTATGAAATAAAATAATTCTTTTTTTTTTTCCTGCATGAGTTCAGGGAGCTGGGGAGCATTTTCGTAAAGATCTCTGCACTGTGAATGCCTGCTTTGTTTTGTTTTAGCTTGGCACAATGTATCAGCCATTATGGGATGAGTTTTTATTATTATAGTTTCTAAAGTGTGAGAGGAAATGAGGTAAATGATTAATGGCAGAGAAACTTAAAGCAAGATGGAATTGTATGAAGTATTGAAAAATAGATGTCAGAGGCAGCCTCCCAAATGGAATTTGGTCCAGTTCCAAGGTTAACAGTCTTATCAAAGGTGCCACAGGATTTTTATTCATGATCCCAAGTAGAGGGGCCCTAGGTATTTAATCTTAGCAAACCGCGCCGTACCTTGCAGCCACAGGAAGCTTCTGGCCCTGGCGTGTGATCCATCCTGCCTCAGAGGGAAGCCCTCTTCGCTCCAGGGCTGGCCTCATTTTTATACATCAGCACCTTTTGTTTCGGACTTTGCTACAGTTAAAGTTTGGTTCGCTTCTACTTTGTAGATCTTCTTCAGCTGCATACACTTCAAATGATGGATGGGATGATGTTGGTCATGGGACCAGGAGAGATCTATATTCTATATTCTTTATTTTTTTAAATATATTTTATTGATTTTTTACAGAGAGGAAGGGAGAGGGATAGAAAGTCAGAAATATCAATGAGAGAGAGACATCGATCAGCCGCCTCCTGCACGTCCCCTACTGGAGATGTGCCCGCAAGGAAGGTACATGCCCCCGACCAGAATCAAACCTGGGACCCTTCAGTCCACAGGCCATCGCTCTATCCACTAAGCCAAACCAGTCTCGGCTATATTCTATATTCTGTTCTGGGTTAAACTCACAGCATAAACAGAGGCTGCTTCTGTATTTAATATGCAACCTTCCTTGCTCTCAGGGGTTCATTGTATTGTTATAAAGAGCAATTAGCAAAACTGTGTGAGTGATTCCAAATGAAAACAAGGTCACCCACTCAACCCAGTAAATGGAGCCCCTGGTGTCCCACTTTCTTACGTGGCCGAAATTCCTAAATTACCGGCACGATTTCAGTTTTGAAAGTATGGAAGCTATAGTCGAACTATGACACATGGTAGCCTGACCCACACCAGTTCACACAGCCAACACACACGCATTTTTTTTTTCTCTGTTGCTCACTGGTCCTATTTTCATCCTATGACAATAATGAATAGCATCATTTTAAACTAATGGTACTAGTCAGGGGGAAATTGATCAATATTCTATACACACACATTTCCTTAAATTCACAAGAACAATATGAAGTAGACTTATTATCACTGTTATTTTTACAAATGTTGACCCTGAGATCTCCCTTCAGTGCTTTGTCCAAGTGGCTTGCCTCGGAGTTGGATCCCGCATTTTGTTGGATGCTATCTGGTCAATTTAAAAAAGATCTGGGGTATGTATTTTTAATAGAAATCGATTTTTTCAAAGCCCCAAGGATTTTTTAGGTAAGAATTCCCAAAGCAGCTCAGAGAATTTTGTAAGAATTTCGCTGCTGATTCTCTTCCTTTAGCTGGCCACCAAGATGATCCCTTTCAGATGAAAAGCTAAAGATAGAATTGAATTTTTCTACCGAAAACCTTCCTACCCGCCATCACCCAGCCCAACTTCATCCATGCTGATCCTTGGGCAGCAAAACAAATGGGATCAAGCTGGGTGTCCTTTCCTAGGGGAAATTTTTTTAGGTCAGAGAGAAAGATAATATAGATTAAACCATGTGCCGTGGAGGCAAATTCAATCATGAAAGAGATTAAGTGAATGCCTAACAAAGAAATGAACACGCCATTTGCCAAGCAGTTACACACAAATAAGCAAAGAAGCACACACACAAGCCAAGAGATGGACTAGCATCTTCAGAGTAAAACCAGCATCTTCTAATCATCTCTGCCATAAGAGATTACATTTTCTATTAGCTGTTCTCATTCTAATATGTGTTAAAAAAAATAGTTTTGCAACAGAGTCTGTTCTTCTTAAAGAAAGAGTTAATGCACATTCTTTCCATCATCTAAACTCAGTTCATGGACAGTTTACCCAACATCGCCTGTTAGACTCTTTTCACTGTATGTTGCCTCCACCTTCTCATGAGGAAACACTCCAGCCCAGAATCAGAGGCTCTCTAGAGAAAGGATGATTGTCCTTGGTTGTGTGCATGCACCTAATGACTCATCCTATATAATACGAGAGCAATATGCTAATTATTCATTATGTTGTGAGGCATAATGACCAGCCATGTAATAACCAGATCATGGATCTGCAGGAGAGTGGGGCAGGGGCTTACAAGTGGGCAGTGGAGAGTGACAGGAGAGGCCAGGGCAGCAAGCTATGAAGAGGGGCATGGAGAGCTACAGGAGGGCAGGGCAGTGGGCAGAGACCTACAAGAGGCAGCAGAGAGCTACTCGTGCACGGATTTGTGCACAGGGCTACTAGTCTATATTATAAAAGGCCTGGGGGGCCAAAACCGGTTTGGCTCAGTGGGTAGAGCATTGGCCTGCAGACTGGAAGGTCCCAGGTTCCATTCCAGTCAAGGACATGTATCTTGGTTGTGGGCACATCCCCAGTGGGGGGCGTTCAGGAAGCGACTGATCGATGTTTCTCTCTCTCATCGATGTTTCTAACTCTCTATCCCTCTCCCTTTTTCTCTCTAAAAAATACCAATAAAATATATATATTTTAAAAAAAGGCCTGCGGGCCTCAAGACCAAACAAACAGGGGCTCTCGCAGCGTCCACGAGGGATTGGCATGAGCTAATCATGGCAGAGAACTACTAGCAGCGGAGAGCTACGGGCGGTGGAGGGCCGTCTGAGCTATGAGCAGTGATGGGCGGGGCGGCAAGCTGAGGCAAGTGGCAGCAAACTATTTGTGCACGATTTCATGCATGCTGAGCCTCTAGTTTTTTCAATAAAACCCTCCGTGTGACTTAGGAGCTATACATTACCCTCTCTCTAAAGAGCCCAAGGGGCCACAGATGATTTTCAAAATGAGCCATTGAGCCACTGAGTGTGGCAAAGCTGTGCACAGGGAAGAGAGGCTTGGAAGAGAGGAAGAAGGCTCCCCGAGGGACAAGGAGAGAAGGGGAGACCAGCATTTAGTTGTCACTCCTGTCTCCCTTAAGGACACACCATCAGGCTGTGAATAGGACTACTTGACGAAGAGGAAATTCAACCCTGGAGGGGGGGACCCTTAGCTGTTGTAACTCACTGCTTCCTGCCTGTTTATAGAACGCTCTTATGGTGCAGGTCGTTAAATTGATACCCTAATTACATGCACTGTGTCCTAGTTATGGCTGTCATGAGAGGCATAAATCTGGTCTTTTTGACTCGCTCACCACTAGGACATTTTGTTAGGCTGGTCTTGAATACAATTTTGATGTTAAAAAGGGAATATGCAGTACAAAGATTTACTTCACCAGCCAATAAGTACAACTGTGTTTTGTGGACAGGTTGAAGTATAATCTGATGTCAGATTCTAAAGGAAATATATATTGCAGGGTTTTTTAAATGAGGCTCTTTCTCTTGGCTAATGTAATAGCGAGTTCATATTTATAGTTAGTGTAGCAGATAGATTAAATTAGGACTTCTGAGATTTTGCTAAAATATAAGCTTTGGAGGGTACACACACACACACACACACACACACACACACATATATATATATACACATATATATATGTATATAAATATATATATACATATATATATATATACATATATATATATATATATATATATATATGTATATAGTTATTTTCTATGAAATAAACAAGGTGTTGGTCTTTGGAATAAATAGTTCTCTTTTGTTTTTCTACCAAATAATTACAATAACTGATTTATTGTCTGTTGAACCACAACTGATTCATTCTGACATATATTCTAAGCATCCATCTTCCCTATTCTCTTTCATATTGCAACTTTCAAGTCACTGTTCTTAAGTATGCACACAAGCTTATATACCTTGTATGTATTTGATATTCTGATAAATTAAGCTATTAAAAATAAATATAAATATATATTGGTGCATATTGATGTTAATCTACAATTCCAAAATTCTCACATTATCCTGTGGAAGCAAGAGCTTAAATGTGGAAGCTCAGAGAAAACTCAATTTAAACTTATTTGAGTAAAGAAATATTTAGGACACTCCTAAATTTACCTTTACATAAACAAGTTTCTATATCTCCTATCAGAACTGAAAATATAACTAGGTGTTCTTTACTTGAACTTTGAAGCTATTGAAATAAATAAATAAACAAACAAACAAATAAATAAATAAATAAATAAAATTTTGGAAGGATAAACCAGAAAATTAAATTAATGAGTCAAACTAAGTGACTGGGGCTATGGTGGGAAAGAAATTTTTATATTTTTTGTAACCCCTTGTTATACACATAGATTTTTTTTCACATGCTCTTTGTTATTTTTGCCTAAAGTTTTACATATGTCTCCTTTTTCCCCACTTACCCCACTCCCAGCCAGCCATTCCCACCCTGGGCAAACCCCTACATCCTCAGTGTCTGTGTCCATTGGTTATGCTAATATGCAGGCATACAAGTCCTTTGGTGGCTCTCTAACCCTCCCTTCCCCTGCCATTTTTCTCTGGATCCATTCTTGTTCAGAAAATTATATTGATCATTATATCCCACATATGAGTGAGATCATGTGATATTTATCTTTCTCTGACTGGCTTATTTCACTTAGCATAATGCTCTCCAGTTCCATCCATGCAGTTGTAAATGGTAAAAGTTGCTTCTTTTTCATAATGGCATAGTATTCCATTGTGTAGATGTAGCAAAGTTTTTTAATCCATTCATTTGCTAATGGGCACTTAGGCTGCTTCCAAAGTTTAGTTATTATAAATTATGCTGCTGTGAACATAGGGGTGCATATATCCTGTCTGATGGGTGTTCCTGGTTTCTTGAGATACATTCCTAGGAGTGAGATCACTGGGTCAAATGGGAGTTCCATTTTTAGTTTGCTGAAGAAACTCCATGCTGCCTTCCACAGTGGCTGCACCAGCCTGCATTCCCACCAGCAGTGCACAAGGGTTCCTTTTTCTCCACATCCTCGCCAACACTTGTTGTTTACTGATTTGTTGATGATCCCCATTCCGACAGGTGTGAGATGGTACCGCATTGTTGTTTTGATTTGTAACTCTCAGATGACTAGAGACTTTGAGCATGTTTTCATATGTCTTGGCCTTCTGTATGTCCTCTTTTGAAAAGTGTCTATTTAGGTTCTTTGCCTATTTTTTTTATTGATCTTTTATCTTCCTTTTGTTAAGTTGTATGAGTTCTCTGTAAATTTTGGATATTAAACCCTTAACTCAAATACCATTGGCAAATATGCTCTCCCATGCAGTGGGCTTTCTTGTTGTTTTGTTGATGGTTTATTTTGCTGTGCAGAAGATTTTATTTTGATGACACATGCTTTTTAATCATGTGAATGTATTATTTAGTTACAAACTAGAATAATTTAAATTGTTATTGGCAACATTTAAAATATTTTAGATTTTTAATTTTAAAATGTCAGTTTTATATTTTTGTCTTAGCAGAAATAGAGTTGGAATATTCCTTATTAGAAAAAAAATAGCACCCTGAGTTGAGGGAAGGACAGACATACTGTCAAGTATGATGACCACTAGCTGTATGTAGTTGAGCATTTGAAATGTAGTGAGGCTGAATTGAGATACTATTCTGAAAGTTTAAAATATACACTGTATTCCAATGACCTAGTAAATAAAGAATTCAGAATATAACATTAACAGTCTATATATTGATTATATATTGAAATGATCATATTTTAATATATTGAAATAAATAAGTCACTAAAATTAATTTCACATTTCCCCTTTTAATGTGGCTTCTAGAAAATTAAAAATGAGGTATGTAGTTTCAATTTGTGATTATTTGTCTAAAGTGCTGTTCTAGAAAAAGATTAGCAAATGTCTGTTTCTGGGAACCAAATACAACCCATTGCCTGTTTTTATAAACATGTTGCATTGGAACGCACCCACTTTCATTAATTTACAAAATATATATGGCTATGTTTTCATTATGATGGCAAAGTTCAGTAGGTGAAAAGTCTAAAATATTTACTACATAATCCAGAAAATATTTGTGCACCATGTAGACTATAAGCTTCTAAAGGTAACATTATTAGCAAATAATCTAATGGGCATGTTTATTTTTTTTTAAAAAAAGGCTTGAAAAATATAAAACATACAGAGAAGCTGAAATTGGGGTAAGATTATGTTATACAATAAAAGTTCTCTTCTAAAATTACTTTCGGTTCTAATATTGAAATAGTAATCTGATATAGATGAACCATAAAATATTGGATGGGTGAGTAAATATTCAAAAACTCTTATTTTAATCAAGGTTAATGAAACTTACATCTTGGGTTATATAGTCTAAAAATATCATCTCTGCCACATTCCATAAGACCATTTAACAGAGTGTTTTATAGAATACTAGTCCCAACTATTGTTAATAAATTTTACTCAAAAGTGTTATATAATTCAAAACATTTGTTTTTCAAATCTGTTTAGCACATTTTCATAGCTTTATTGTACAATTTTCAACGCAATTAATATATTACTATGTAGTATACATATCAAGGAAGATAAAATTTTATAGGATGTTTCAAAAAATTTTGACAAGAGAATGTTTATTTTAATTGTTTATTGTCAGGACATATGGATATATACTTACAATGGTATTGTAATGGCTTTTATATCTCAACTTGCCTCATCCATAGTGCCAGACTTCTTTCAAACATTATTCTGAATGTTTTTGTGAGGGTGTTTTTTGGGTGACATTAACAATAAATCAGGAACCTTCAAGTAAAGCAGATAGCTCTCATAATATGAGGAGAATTCATTCAATCAGTTAAAGGTCTTTTTTTAAAATATATATTTATTGATTTCAGAGAGGAAGGGAGAGGGAGAGAGAGAAACATCAATGATGAAACAGAATCATGGATTGGCTGCCTCCTGCATGCCCTCTACTAGAGGCCTGGTACACAAAATGTGTGCATGGTGCAGACCCTAGACCTGGCCGGTGATTGAAGCACAAGCGTCTAGGGTGGGAGGGCAGATCCCAGCTGACCTCTGGGCCCTGGGCAGCACCTGGGCCCCCAGTACCCTACGCACTACTCCCTCCACCTGAATCACAGTATCCGAGTCCCCATGCGGAGATGTGGCAAGCGCAGCCAGACACCATGGTCCGGGGTGCAATGTGGGCCTCTGGGCCACCCAGTGGCACCACACTCTCTCCTGGCCAGCCTGGTGAACCATCTCCTATATGAACCCACAGGAAGCCTGACCCGTCCCTGGAGTCCTGGTGGTCATTCCACCATAAAGGTCATTTAGGCTTTTATATAGTTGGATTTGCATATATATATGTGTATATAAGTATATGTATATAGGTATAAGTATGTATATAGACACACATAAATAGATACACACCCTATTGATTCTCATCTGCCTAATAGAGTACCTAATATTCTGGAATTTTCTTTGTGGTCTAAAATTGCCTTCTGAGGTATTTGTTAGCCTAGCCTATAAGTAACTGAAAGAAAATACACTCTTACACATGAATGTATATTTCTTTTCTCCAACTTCATGACAGAATATTAATCAGGATATCTATTTAGCACATATGAGGAAGAAAAGAGCATTAGCATTTTTTCCTTTTTATTTAATTTTTCCTTTTTATTAAATGAATATTAACATTTTTGAAAAAGAATATGTCTGAAAAGATACTACCTACTCAGAACTCTAGACCTAAGTAAATAGATATCAAGAACTGTGCAAACTTTAGATTTCACCCTGTTTGCAAGATAACAAGTTAAACTGTCACAGCATTCCATGGATGCTGGCAAAACACTCCAGAGACATAGACTCGATCCCTCAAAGCAATAGCATTACCCAGAGTATCCACATTCTTCCTCAGAATGATTAGTGGGACAAATGGCACTTATAGTGGGTTATATTACAGGAGAGAAACTCAGAGCTTACGGAATCTGAGCCTTTATAATTGGCATAAAAATGCCTTCCCTTTGTTCTAAAGGAAGACCCAATATCTGTCATACAATGCAGTTTGCTGTATATATTCTTTTGAGCAAACTATCAGAAAAAAAGGTATTCAGTGTCTTTGCTTACAAAATTCATGCAAGAGGTAAATACCCCTGAATAATTATCTCTCAATAATAAACGTAAATAAATGAACAGATATACACAGACACACATACCTATAGAGCATTTAATTTTACTTTTTAACAACTCAAAATAACAGAAAGCTATATATAAAACAACCTCATCTCTGTGGGTCACCCTTTAGAAATATATATAATAAGTTACATTGTAATGCTATTTATTTTTACTGGTGTTTAATCTAAGGATTAATCATGAAAAGATCACCTTTGCTTGCTCTGTAAAGTCACTTTGAAGATAATATTAATTCTCTGGTTGAATGGCTCTTCTACAGAGACACACTTATTAAATTCTTTTTTTTTTAATATGGTGCTAAGGAAATCTCCTCCCTTGGATAACTGCAATGCTTGCTTCAGCAAAAGATACCTATGAGGATACCCTCATACCTCCTCCACAATAAAGTATGTTCTTCTCTGACACAATCTTGTTTGGGATCTCATTACCATCAATGGATTCCAAACATTTTTTTAAATATATATATTTTACTGATTTCAGAGAGAAAAGGAGAAGAGAGAGATAGAAACATCAATAATAAGAGAGAATCATTAATCTGCTGCCTCATGCACTCCCCTCACAGGGATCAAGCCTGCACCCCAGGCATGTGCTTTGACCTGGAAATGAACCATGACCTCCTGGTTCATAAGTCAATGCTCAATCACTGAGCCACAATGGTCCGGCCCCTAGCAATTGTTAAGTAGTGAATGATGCTGAATTCGGCCACAAGGGCGGGAAAGACAACCCCATAGCTGTAATAGACATGCATCTATCCAGTGAGAATAAACCACTGTCCTCTCCAGGGTGGAAGACACACAATGCAGTCAACTTGCCATCAAGGGGTCAGTTGGTCTCCTCTAAATGTTGCCATAGCAGCAATTGAACATTAGTAATGAGTTGGATGTTCAGAATCCACAATAGCTAGATAAGCTTTTGTAGGTTAGAATTCTAGGTTCGGCTTCCATATTCCATCATGGCCATTTTGTTTGTGTGTTTACTCTTCCAGACCTGGAGAGGCTAATGACAGAGACTAGTTGACATCATCTTATTTTACACTTGGTTGTTCAAGTGTGTCTTGCATGCTTTGTGATTTCTGATAAGCATCAACATGTGATACAAAGACCTGCACACTTTGTGACTGTGCTTGTATGTCTATCCACATGTCTGAATTCCACACCTTCCTGCTCCCAAGCTTCCAAGTTTGCCTGTACATGAAAACTTTTCTTCCACCAGTGCTTTTTCTAACATCATAGGGTCTACAAGATTGTATGGTCTAAGTGGTGGGGCCACCTAGATCTGCAGTTGCCATATCCCATTTGGGGCTCCATGCAAAAGACTCACATAGTATAGGAGTTAGAACAATATCCTTAGATGTGATAGATGCTTCCTTCAGAATGCCCTTCTAATATTTTGCTTCCTTCTTCACAGTAGGATGTGCAAAATCAAAAGTAGGCTTGGAACTTTGAAGGGGATGACCTAGCATATCTCTGACCACTGAGCCTTTAACATTTTTAATAATAGGGTAGGTAGTCCCAGTATCTTTCTCCCCAAGGAATTTGGAAAATCCATATCTTTGAATTTATCCATTAAGATGTCTTCAAGTGTCAGAGTTGTTTTATACTAAATCTTGATATAATATGTGTCTTCTTTGGTCATTTAGTTTTCTTTGAAGTTCAGCCCTTTGGACTTTATATCAGGTGTAGTCCTTGACTTTCATATACTTCTGCTAGGGAAAATGAGGGCTTTTTTTTTGTGTGCATCCAAAGATGCTCTTTGTTTTGCATCTTACTTTCAATTCTATGTTATTCCTTCAGCTCTTCGCTTATCTTTATGTAGGACAGCAAACTTCTTAGCAATAACATATTATGTCTTATCTTCATCTTCAGCAGCACATTCTCTTTCACCTATCTGACCTTTAAATTCACCTTGGGTGAGTTTTACCAACTGGAAGGCCATCTTGTGCCAGCGATGTCTATACTCCGCGACCAATAATGATTTCCTCATTGGTACCGGAGCTCTGAGTGAACCAGGTCAAACTCCACTTTGTCTCCTGCTGATCTAATGCACCCAACCTCAACCCCCTTTGCTGCAGCTTGAGTTCTGAGGAAACGGATGATGAGAGGGATTCTAAGGTGTGAGATTAAGGATCAACACCTCTGACAGGAACAGCATGGAGGAAGGATGGGACAGAGGCATAAGTCACACTCCACTCCAGGCCTGACAAAGTGTGGAGAAACCTCAGCCAGACCAGTAGGCAGCTCTAGGATAAGGCTTTAGAGCTATGCCCAGTTTAAACATGACCTGTCACTGCTCTGGGAAAATGTGAGCTTAATAATAAGGCAGCTCACAGACACTGAGGCAGATGCTGGGATTGCTGAGAGCTGGGAGATAGCTGTTGGCCACACACTCTACTGCCAGGGACCAAGTCATTCCTTGAAGGACATCTCTGTGTCTGCCACAGCTAGCGCTCACCTACACACACACACACACACACACACACACTCTACCTCAAACATTAACAACTTAATCCATAGTGCACCTCAATTGTTCAAATTGACCCCACAGTATCTCTCTGCACTCTACTACCTTGACTTTCCAACTCTGAGGTTTTTAAATGACTGTCCTTCACTACCTACTAGACTGAGGAAGAATCGGAAAAGTGATTAAGTTTTTGGCTGGGGACATCAATAAAGTTGACCATGTGGGTTGATGTCACCCTGCCACTAGGCACCAACATGACAGTGATGGCTAACTGCCTCCAGGGCATCTGCTCTTTTCCAGCTATCACCATAGGAGCAAGGTGGTCCAAACAGCTCTCCTGCCCTCCTTCAGTAGGCACAAAATGAACCCTGAGGTGTTATTTTTATTATAATAAGCAGAGTGCTTCTAACAGATCAGTCTAGCTTGCTTATTAATCATCACAAATCTCTAACTGTTCTGAAGGTGTATTTCACGGTTCTCTCAAAGTTCAGACTCACATATATTGATGCCTCCGAGACCCAGAAGACCATTTTAGGTGCTAGATAAAAAACTGGTGATGAGCAAAATGGTAATTTTACTCTGCATGGCATGTAACTAAGAGGTTAAGACTGGTATAACTAAATATGTTGTGATGCTTATCAGGTTTATTAAAAATAGCAGCTTATGTGGGGATTTCCAGGGGTGGATGGATTGAGCAAAAAGCAAAAAAAAAAAGAGAGAGAGAGGGAGAGAGAGAACTCATGGACATGGACAATCATGTGATAACTGAAGGGGGAGAGGAGGTAGAAGTAGAAGAGGGCATAAAGGGAATAATTGGTGGTGAAAAAAATAATAGATAGCCGAGACCGGTTTGGCTCAGTGGATAGAGCATTGGCCTGCAGACTGAAAGGTCCCAGGTTCGATTCCAGTCAGGGGCATGTACCTTGCTTGTGGGCACATCTCCAGTGTAGTGTGTGCAGGAGGCGGCTGATCAATGTCTCTCTCTCATCCATGTTTCTGACTTTCTATCCCTCTCCCTTCCTCTCTGTGAAAAATTAATAAAAAATATATTAAAAAATAATAAATAAATAAAGATAATAGATAAATAGATTGATAGACGATGGGCCAATAAAAATATCCCAAAGTAAAAAAACAACAACACATAATTATAATAGTTATGATTTATTAAATGCACTGTATAGTTTATCTGTTTTGATTTTTAAGAGAACCCTGTGATGTTTATGTGAACATTGCAGCTCAGAGTCTATAAGGAAGTAGCCTGTGTTTCCATCAGAGGCATGTGCTGTGAGAGCTAGCCTCTCTGCAAGCCAGCCAGCCAGATGAAACCTTGGCATCTGAGCAGAAACTGAAGTAGATTTAGGGTCAATAGTATGTTCACATTTATTTTAAAATTTTAATTCTTGCAATGAGCTTTAACTTTCAGTGGGAAAGCACATACCATGTCTCCTTCCTATAGAGGAGGAATTTCAGGTTCGTAGGATCAAAAGGATCAACATGACTCACAGGAGATAACTTGG
Organism: Lasiurus borealis; assembly: GCA_004026805.1. Classification (NCBI taxonomy): domain Eukaryota; kingdom Metazoa; phylum Chordata; class Mammalia; order Chiroptera; family Vespertilionidae; genus Lasiurus; species Lasiurus borealis. The sequence continues at coordinate 78,109 of PVJN01002252.1, read as the reverse complement.
TTAGTCTTCTAAAGATATGGAAATTGAATCCAAATGTGTGTTGCTTTTTTGCTTTTTTTTTCCTCCCCAAAAGGCAGTCACCAATGATGTATAAAAAATATTGTATGTAAGCTTTTAATAAAAGCAGTAAGCCCAAATTGCATGTTGCCACAAATAATGATTTTTGTTTGAGGAAATTTAAACATGTTTTACTGGAAAGAGCATTCAATTGAGCATTAAGGCCCGAATTCCAGGCACAGTTTCTCCCCCAAATTGCACCACATTTGAACTCTGGCTGTTCCTCCGTCAACCATGGCTGCAAACCTCAAGAAAGACTTACAAGATTCTCCCACTCCTCTGAATAACAGAGGCTCAGCTCCACCCTTCACATAGTAGTAGTACATACATGCCATAAACTCCTCACTAGCACATGTGAGTTGGATATTATCATTCCCATTTTCTACATAACAAAATGGAATCCTAGAGAAGTTCATTGCTCAAAGCCAAATAAAGTAGCTAGTCATTAAAGCACACATAGTTGCATTTATTTTTATTTTTTTAATATATTTTATTGATTTTTTACAGAGAGGAAGGGAGAGGAATAGAGAGTTAGAAACATCAATGAGAGAGAGAGACATCGATCAGCTGCCTCTTGCATGCCCCCGTCTGGGAATGTGCTCACAACCAAGGTACATGCCCTTGACTGGAATCGAACCTGGGACCTTTCAGTTCACAGACTGACGCACTATCTACTGAGCCAAACCAGTTTTGGCTAAAGCACACATACTTTTACATGATCACCATTGATTTGCCTACTAGCTCAACCACTCAGCAGCTTTGTGAAGTTGAAAAAAAATTATTTAAGCCTTTAAGCCTCTGGTCTCAGTTTTAAAGGATAGAATTTGAACCAGATATTCTCTAAGGATCCATCCAATGCTGAGTCTCTATTGTGTGTGTGTGTGTGTGTGTGTGTGTGTGTGTGTGTGTGTGTTTAAATTTAGGGGGGTCCTTTGTTCTGTCGGGCCCCCATAGAACCTCCAGCAATTTAATTGTAACTCTCAGCAACAGGGTGTCACCTTAGAAATTAATCTCAAGGCCAGCAAATTTCATGCTTCATGAATGGAACCCCTACTCATATAGTCACCCCAAATAAGCCTAAGAGAAACTGGAGTCGGCCTAACCACCCAGGGGTAAAGGGAAAAGGGTGGTGAAGTGAAGGTGGTAAGTCTGCCAGAGCCAGGAGCAGTACAAAGGTGGCGTATTATTAACTCTCAAGCATATTGGTCGTAATCTACCAAGCTCCATTTGCTACGTGCACCCATTCTTATATTTCCATGAGTCCAACATTTCCCTACCGCTCCCCCTTTTTATGGGCTTTCAGCCTCATTTTCTGTTCAATGGAGTGCAGGAAGCCCTGAAACTTAGCCAAGAAGCCAAAGAAAAGATAAAAAAAGTCATTTGAGATCAGTGATCTTTGTGTGAATTATTTCCTTCCTGCTTTGGATAATACTCATAAAATCATTGAGAAATCACAAGGCTTAAAATAGTCATTCAACTTTGATTATTAACACCCGGCACCTTGAGTTTAGTGAACTTTTGTTGAAATGGATTTTGAGGTTTTGTTTTCCCTCACAATAAAAAGGAACAACATGCGTATTTTAGAAATAGGAACTAAAAAGTAGGAGAATCTTTGAAAAAGATACTACACTTACAAATTCAAAAATAGTCTCCAAAGAAAATTCTTGGTACACTGAAGAGGGTTTGGGATTTTGTGTTGGAGTTAGGTTTGCATCTCAAACCTAACACAAATTGATGTGTGACCCTGGGTAGGTTCCACCTTCTCTCGGAGCTTCCGCAGTGGCATAAGGATAATAATATTTACATTCAAAGATTTTCATGAAGATTAAATGCGATACCACTGATAAACTGTCTCATACAAAATATGACAAAACAAGATCCCTAATAATGTTGATTTCCTTCATTAAAGAGACAGGTAACATCTAATTTTTGGTGCCTCATTTCCTAGGGAATGAGAACTGAAGGGTGATATTTACGTTGGAGAGACTAATATTTTGGTTGACCTTGAGGACAAGGGGAGCTGTACTCCCCTTCCATTTAGAATCGTTGTGCCAGGAATTACTGGACAGGTTCATTTGAAATAAGAACTTGCATACCTGAGTCCGTGCCCAGAAAGTATGGCACCGTTTCTGGGAAGTTTTGAAAACACTTTGAACTTACTTTTTTAAAGTTGCTTTGCATTCCATACTGCAGACCCCTCTGCACATCCATGACTTGGCTGGAGAGAAAGCTGGCTGTGCCAGCATATTTCAGCCTGATCAAGGCATAGAGGCCTGAAAATTTCATGAGATTCTGTTTTTGCGAGACTTCCAGATTTATACCAAGCTTTACAGATCCCAAAGGGATGCATAACTCAGAAAAAAAATACAGAGGGAAAGTCCATCAACTCTAAGATACAACAGTTTGACGTGCTTAAATTGGGTTGAGTTACTAGGGGCTGGTTGAGTGTGTGACTTCTTAATTCATCTTTCGAGGAGAAAACCTCTTATTGTCTTAGAGGATTGCCTTTCAAACTCAACCACAGTTGAAAGTTTCTTGAAAATGGGACAGAAAAATGCCTGGCAGCACCAATAAAGATTTAGATTCAAGTTTTGGACCGGTTTGAACTAGGCATGTGTTCTCCTGGGTTAACCGTAAATTTCCTTGCCTCCATGCCTTTTTAATGGAGTGACTATCCAAAGCACATAAACTCAGTAGTTTCTTAGCAATTATCAGATCTATGTTCAGTGAAACAGTCCTTCTTTTCCTTGATTGTTTATTGTTTTAATGCAGTTGTGTGATTCAACCACCAATAATGATACAGTTTATGGCTTCCTTTCATCAGTCACCTCTGGAGAAATATTATTTATTAAAGTACATTGGTTATATAACAGCTAATACATTTCTTCCTTTTTCATCAGATGTATAAGTATCTATCAGTTTTGTGGGAACAATATTATGGGAAAATATTCATTTTCTGTCAGATTTCTAAAAAAAGATTGAAAAAAACCCACAAAAAAACAAACCACTTGATTTTCTTTTCTGGTTTATAAAGAGGGTTTCCAAACTGAAAAAAATTATGTTATTCATTCATTCATCTATTCATTCACCTGATGAAGAATATTTGAGCAGGTATTACGTTCTATGTGTCAGATGGAGATGCAATATATCTTTTAATTGGTGTCTTTGTCAACATATATTGAGATAGAATTTTTAAAGGATGAAACTTAAAAGAAATAGTTTTAATTCTCATGAAAAGAAAATACTATTTTTATTTAGTGTGTGTGTGTGTGTGTGTGCGCGCGCGCGCGCGCGCATTTATTTCTATTTTTGACAGTGGTTTTTCCAAGTCTCATATCCTTATCCCATTTAAAAAGAAACAAAAGTGTTTGTTCACCAGTATTTTTTCAAAAATAATCTGAAAATGGATAAGAAGACTGGTATGGGGCAGGTTAGTCCCACATAAAATCAAAATAGGAGGACAGCAACATGATATGAGACCCCTCTTCTGCTGCACTTGTCATGATCACTTTATGATCTTGAGGTCAAAATGTTGTCCTCTAAAATATTTCTCATTAGATTCAATAGCATAGAGGATGCAGAAAGGGCCATGTACCTAAAGGGTTAAAATACAAAGTAGTTGTTTTTCCAGTGGCTGGGGGAAGGTGGTAAGTTTCCTCCACTGGCAATAGTCTATCACATCCAACCTTGTGGTCTAGGATAAAGGACTTACACAACAGCTTCCACAATAAATAGAATGATATAGGGGCAGAAAAACCAAGACTTAGAGTCAACAGACCTGGATTGAGGTTCCAACTTCAACAATTATTAGATTTATTTAGTATCTTTAAGCCTCAGATCTCTTTCTGTAAAATGGAGATGATAAAATATCTGTCCTATCACAGCCTCAGAATCATAGCATTAGAAATATTGCTATGTAAATATTGATTGAGTCAAGGGTTAAAGAAAAAAAGAGTTCTCTTTCATGACCATGAAGAAGGCAGAATGAGTGAAAAGATAACTGAAGCTTTATTACTCAGGGTGTGTAAAGCCAGATGCTGACACAGGTCAATCCTGAAAGCCCAGGAGTTCAACACAATATAATGGTACTAGTAGCCCTGTGCACGAATCCATGAGCCAGTAGCTCTCTGCAGGGCCTGGCCGCTCCATGCCTGCTGCCCAGAGGCTCTCCACGGCCTAGAGGCCTATCCATGGCCTGGTGTGGAACGTGTGCCTGTCACCATGGCAATGAAGAATGAAGCAAGCATTCCACCAGGCTGTTCAAGCTGCCTGCTCCCAGCGGCTGCCCGCCCCCCCAACTCCAGAACTGGGGGACTCAGGTGGGTCTGAAAGGACTGGCACTGCCATCTTTGTGATAGAGTGATGGCTAATTTGCATATTATCCTTTTATTAGATAGGGTGGCATAAACCTAACACAATTGATAAATTGGGAGGAAGGGTTTAATTGCTATTGTTGCCCCTTGAAACAATAAAGTTCTGTGATGAATTCTCTGCCTTTGACTAGCCGCAGAGTGAAAAGAGAGAGTAAGCAAAAAACTCTCATGGGAAATGTAGGGCCAGTCCAAAAAGTGATATAGAATCACTTTATCTACTTCCTGCAATCTAGAGCTAATCTTGCATACCCACCAAGATATGTGTCTTTGAAAGGTAACCTTGAATTCTGCTCATCAAAAAATAGGAAAAGATAATTGTGAGTATACACAATCAAATGAACCACAGCATCCTAAAAGAATGAGACTTACCAAAGCTATCCAGAAATACTTCTGAGTACTAAAGAATTTAATGTCTAAATTGTTGATCACAGAAGGTATTCTCATTGTATGATCTTCAAGTTATTGTCTAAAGAAATCATGTGTTTATTAAAAATAAAAACAAAAACAACAACATAGCATAGAATAGCTAAATATCAAATATAGTTGACCCTTGAACAATAAAGTGGTTAGGGGTCCCAATTCCCCACACAATTGAAAACCCATGGATAACTTTTGACTCAATAAAAAAATTAGATATTAAAAACATACTGTTGACATAATGCTTTATCAATTATAAAACACTTGATTAGTACATACTTATAAAGAGCATATAATAGCATATCCCAAACAGTGGAACGACCTATGGTGGTCGCTAGGACACACACTGACCACCAGGGGGCAGGTGCTCAATGCAGGAGCTGCCAACTGGTGGTCAGTACACTCCCACAGGGGGAGTGCCACTCATCCAGAAGCCAGGTTCATGTGCTGGCAAGCACAGGGATGGTGGCAGGAGCCTCTCCTGCCACCCAGGCAGTCTGCCATCCCCCGAGGGCTCCTGGACTGTGAGAGAGCACACACCGAGCTGAGCGACCACCCTGATCTACCCCAAGTGCATGAATCTCGTGCACCGGGCCTCTATCTAATAGAAAATAATTCAGAAATACCAGCTTAGGAGGTTAATATCTGACTACTCTGTCCTCACCTTTAGAATCCACATTCTTAGCCTCAACAGGTGCTAACACCAAGAGGTGTCACATAACCAACAGTCACCTGCTAATGGCCAAGCTGTCATCCTTTCAGCTTTCCCGTTGTAAGCATATTTCTCTCCTGGCCTTCCTTTGGTCAGTGCTTCTTCACACTGAGAGCATTACCTGCACAGCACACCTGTTTCTGCCAGGAGACAGGTGGCTTAAAAGGCAAATGGGCCTCGTTGCTGTGACATTTTGTTAAACAATGAATAATGCAAAACAAAATCCTATATGGCTCATGAAGCCTTGCTAATAAAGCAGATGTCCTCGGCGCAGCTCCTCGGGGCCTAAAATGCAAATATTGATGTGCTGATAATCACTGAACCCTACTTTCGGTAATTGTTTCTATCTTCATTATCTCCCGTTATTCCTCATAAGACATCCATTCCCCGCTTAAGAAATCTGATGCACAGAATACGACTGATATCAAAGGTGTAATGGCCTGGCCGTCAATAAATTGAATTAAATCTCTCTTTAGCGGTAATGATTCTTCAGACAGGGTAACAGCTTAGTATGACTATGGCCGTAGAAGACTCGGTGATGGTTCGTATAGACTGAAACTTAACACGATGGCTAATTGGTCATATTCTTTTAGGTATATTGGTTATGTCTCCTCATAAATATCTCCACCCGAGCTCATTCGCTTCAGGAGAAAGGCTTTATTGGCAGTCTGACACTTCATTAAACAGTACAATAGGGCACCATCTCTCAGCTTTGACAATGCTAAGAGGACACATCTTGCCAAATGCTCTAATAAAAAAGGTAGCCAAATCCCCACTCAGCTGCAATAAATGCAAAAAAAATCCCACAAAAAACAGGTTTTGACTATGTGAACACCAACTTTTTTCTTATCTTTTGCCACCCTTAATTCCAAACTTTTTCCTTCTCATTTTATTTTTGTTTCCCCTTAATTTTCCGATGGTTTCTCAAATCATGTCGTGGTGAAGCTATGACTTTCTCTTCATTTATATTATTTAATAATAATAAATCACTTGTTTGTATAATGAAAGGAAACACAAAGTTGCAGGAGAGAGTAATCGGAGGTAGGCATGGAAAGCTTAGACGGGCAATGATGTGTAAGTTTGCTGCCACCTATAGGCTGGCAGTAACATTCCTGGCCGGAATGAACCTTGAAGAACAGGCTCAACCAGGTCAGATAGAAATTAGGTGTCTCCTGACAGACAAGAGAATCTCCTGAGGTTTTAGAAGACAGTCTGGTCAATATCACTTTCCTTCATTTCTCCCTAATAATAAGTGAGATTTTTACTTGGTCTGAAGATACATGAGTGAAAAATAAAAGAGGTCTGAATTCAGAAATACAAGTCTAGAGTAATATTAGGTAAGCCAGTGGTTGGCAAACTCATTGGTCAACAGAGCCAAATATCAACCATACAACAATTGAAACTTCTTTTGAGAGCCATTAAAACTTCTTCTAATGCCATTTCTTCAAAATAGACTCACCCAGGCCCTTATATTTTGTGGAAGAGCCACACTCAAAGGGCCAAAGAGCCGCATGTGGCTCGAGAGCCGTGGTTGTTTGCCGACCACTGGGGTAGGCAATTCTTTTAGAAAAATGTGTGTGTGTGTGTGTGTGTGCGTGTGTGTGTATATATATATATAGATATAGATATAGATTGTTAATTGACCATTAGTGAAATTTATAAAAAGCAAAAATGGCAATTAAATCAAATATTAGGACATATTGATGTCTGTCACCGGTGATAAATGTGGACGTCCTCATTTATCCTTTGCCATTCTACATTCTCTAACCAGTAACAACATTTTCCTCTTTACCTTCGCATGCTATTTTCTCCAAAACCTGAGTTATATTTCGTATCTACAACCACTAACTAAGACATGAGTTTCAAATCACTGCTTTGAAACAGGGTACATGTATTTATGCGCAGGTTTGCCATAAATATCGAAGCCTCTGTGCATTCAGATTTTGACAGGAGCTCTGACCTATATGAGGTTTTTGCAAAATGTTCTTTCATCGCTCTCCTGCCTCCGGATTTAAGAGCCAGTGCGCGACGCTGAGCAGAGTTCCTCAGGGGACAGAGCTGAGCAGAGTTCCTCAGGGGACAGAGCCCTGAGGAAAGAAGGCCTGCTTGGTCCTGGCCCAGATAACACTTCTTCAAATATGCAAATGTCCCTCCCCGCAGGCTCCGCTAGAGGCTTGCTGAGGGGACCAGCCTCAGTTGTCACCGCAGGTGGCTTCGGGAGACATCCCGGAGGAAAAATACACATCAGTTGCTAATCATTCTGTTTCACTCCCACTGTTGACACATGTTGTCTGAATGGCTCTCTCCCGCACTGTTTTATGGCCTGGGATGGGAAAGTCCTGTGTTCCAGGCTGATCTCCTCAGCTAGATGGCCAGCCACTACTTACAGATAGCGACTCTGTGCCCCTCACACTCAGGCTTATGATGGTTAGAGCTTATGAGGAGCAATTAATGGTTATTGAACAGGAGAAAAGACCGTAAAACTGAAAACTGCCAGTGGGAATTTCACCCTGGCACACGTGCTTTTAGGCATGCTGTAGAAAATAAAATAAAATAAAATAGCCGAGACTGGTTTGGCTCAGTGGATAGAGCGTCGGCTTGCAGACTGAAAGGTCCCAGGTTCGATTCCGGTCAGGGGCATGTGCCTTGCTTGCGGGCACATCTCCACTGTGGGGCGTGCAGGAGGCGGCTGATCGATGTCTCTCTCTCATCGATGTTTCTGACTTTCTATCTCTCTCCCTTCCTCTCTGTAAAAAATCAATAAAATATATTAAAAAAAATAATAAAATAAAAGATGATTATCTTCCCCAGGCTGTGCAAAAGCAGGAAGTGCATCAGTTCTTGCCAATGAAGAGAATATATTGCCCACTCCTCATTTTTTTTCTTTATGCATCTTATTTATTTTATCCAGGCATTTAGAACCTGCCTTCGACCTTTAGAATGGCAGTCACAAATGTTACTAATACTCAGTAAGGTTTCGTGTATTTCCGGGACTGTGATTGTTCTAGAAACACCAGAGTGCAGCTTGGACCAGGCTTCACTCCGTCCAATTCCGTGCTCACATACGGTGCTGCATGGGCATTGCGGAACCCCGTATTCAAGAAGCCCCTAAGGCTCTTGTACCCAATTCTATCCTCTATGATTCTGTCACGGGAAGATCATCGGTCTAGAAGTCAGAGGATTTAGTTCCAGTGTTGGTTCTTCCATTTCCTGAGTGTAAGATTAGTAGGCCACTTCATTTTATTAAGCCTCCATTCCCCTGTAGAGATGAATTAGTTAATGCTTTTCAAATGTTCTACAGATTGTGTTCATGTCCATGAAAGCAACGTGTAAACTATACATGTGGATCGATTAGCATGACCAGATGAATCCTGGACGTCAGTGCGTGAGGCGGGCCACTCACCCTTCCGGGCCAGCTGAGTGCTCTGGCCTAAGTCAGCACTTCTGGCTTACAGACTGCACTGTCTTTAACAGCCCTAATGGCTTTAAATATGCCAGTTTTCCCTGACGTGCTCACTGAGGTCAAGGAGTTTTTCTGAGAAAGCGCTTCTATGCCATGTTTCCAAATACCATACTTAATGGGGAACCTGGTACAAAGTCAGGGTAATTATAGGTGCACCACCATACAGGTGCTGCATTGCTATTGTACTACCTCAACATCATCTCTCTCTCTCTCTTACTCCCTCCATGGCTACAGGGGTGAGTTTCATGAGGATTATAGGGCTCTCTTCTGAGGCCAGTGAAGAACTCGGTGTGTGTGTGTGTGTGTGTGTGTATGTGTGTTGTGTGTGTGTGTGTGTGTGTGTGTCCATAAGCCATTTTTAACCAATGCAATGAGACCAAATGGCTATTTCCCCCTTTTATTCTGGGAAAACTGTTCTCAGCTGCATTTTCTAAGGCTTCTCAGTAAGTCTAGGCCACAGATCAGGCCATAGTAAGTCTAGAGAATAGACCTTCCTTTGTCCTTTGCTCCTTCTGTGCTTTTCCTCCCTCTGTTTTCAGGGGTTCCTGGTTCAAACACCTCTCTGAGATTTCAGAAAGTGTTTGGCATCAGAATGGCTTAGACTTTAGTATAGTAAATTTAACCTTCTTTTCCTCTTCTCCGTGTCTTTAAATTCTAATGCTGAGTTGTATCAAAATATAGAGTGAATATCCAGTGATATCGGGGAAATTGAGACCAAGTCTAAAAACATACAAGCAGATTGATTAGACATTGTCTTCGGGCTTAGATTGTGCTAAACCACACATGCGCAGCCTTAAACACTGACAGAGTTGGGCCAGTCAGTCACACAATAGCCCCTCCCTCTGTCACCTGAGCTTCTGCACCCGCTGAAATAGGATGAAATGGTGGCATGTACTTTGTTCCACTGTAGGAAAACAGGGCTTTGTCTGTAACCTTTATAGCAATTAGAGCAATACTCTGTAAAAAAAAAAAAAAATCTCAGTGAAGCTTGGAAATATCCAAATGTTTATTCAATTCCACACTCATTACTTTCTCTTTCACAAAATAAAGTCCATCTGTGCCTCTCCATGAGGATCTGGCAGAATGAGTCAGACCTTCAAGTTCAGGTTCCTCATCCAGTTTCCCCATTAAAGGGGCTTTCTGAAGTGAGGATCCCTAATGTTTACTACAGCCCAAAAGCTGTTTATTCCCCAGCAACTGGTGGCTTCCTCGATATGACTTGTCATAATAACAATGATAAATTGAATGATGATGCCTAAAATTTATCATGAGTCAGGTCTTACATTTTCCAGAATTAGTAAAACAGCAATCTGAAAAGCATGCATTCTATATGATTCCAGTTGTATGACTTCATGGGAAAGGCAAAAGTGGAGAGAGTGAAAAGATCATAGGTTATTAGTATTTGTGGGGGAAGATGAATCAATAAATACTCTTTATGGTACTATGATTTTGGCTGTGCACTGTTCCACATTTGCCCAAGCCCATAGAATGTTCAATGCCAATAATGAATTCTACTTTAAACTGTGGACTTAGGGTGGTGATGATGACGAGTAGACTCATCAGTTGCAACAACTGTAACAATTCTGGGGAGAGATGTTGATAACAAGGGAGGCATGTATATGTGGGGGCAGAAGGTCTATGGGAGATCTATACTCTCAGGTTTGCTGTGAATCAAAAATGGCTCTAAAATAATTATCTTTATTTTAAAATATTAAAACATCTATGCCAGGCCCTATTCCCTCCTCTCCCTCGTCTACTGCTTGACTACCTCATAGCTTGACTCAAAAGAGGTTTATTTCTCTCTCATATAACACACTTGTGTAGGTGTTCTTGGTCAGTGGAGGCAATCTCCAGGGATGCTTTGAGGATGCAGTTTCTTTCCAATCTGTCTCTCCTTCTCAATCCTTTGGAGCCTCAATGTTCTTTGTGCCCCCTTGCAGGAGGGACAAGCAACATGGAGGAAGCATATTTACATCACCATGGACGTGAAATGCATTACCCTCTCTCATATCTATCTATCTATCTATCTATCTATCTATCTATCTATCTATCTATCATCTATCTATCTATCTATTATCTATCTATCTATCTATCTATCTATCTATCTATCTATCTATCTATCTAAAGAGGTAATGTGCAACTTAACCAGGATGCCATAACAGTCATGACTGGCTCAGGAGGAGGCTGCATGTGTAGATGGGCCCAGAGCTGAGACACAACAAATAGTGTGCCTGTCCTTGCTGGGAGACTGTGCACCAGCAGTCCTGCCTCTGTACGTGAGCTGCAGAGAAAACACCTTTTCTTACAGCTCATTGGCTAAGCTCCCTGTATGCCACTTGCCGTGTTCTTGGTAACTTGAGTACTAAGAATCCAAGAAGGTGGTCTAAGGTTTTTCCACCTCACTCCTGCAGGAAAAAACGAAGGTCTGCTGCTGGAGGGCCTAAGAAATGTCATATCCTGCCCTGCCTGGTTTGGCTCAGTGGATAGAGCCTTGCCCCATGGACCACAGGGCCCGGGTTTGATTCTGATCAAGGGCATGTACCTAGGTTGCAGGTTCCTCTCTGATCAGGGCCCCGGTCAGGGCTCATGCAGGAGGCAACCAATCGAAGTGTCCCTCTCACATTGATGTTTCTCTCTGTCTTTCCTTCTCTCTCCCACAATCTCTAAAAATCAATGGAAAAAATATCCTCAGGTAAGAATGAAAAAAAAAGAAAGAAAGAAAAAGAAATGTCATGTCCTATGAAAGAGACATTTGAAAATGCCTAAAGAAAGTTGTCATTTTTTTTTGTGGTGAAGGGATTGGAGTTCGTTTTGATGAAAACACCTTGGCAGCTGTGGTGGCCAGCAATGGCAGCAGCAGTGCGGTGATGGTGGTGGTGCCTTCCCCTGATCAGCCGGATTGCTTCCTGCAGAGGGAGGCTATTCTGCTGCTGTAGGGAAAGAGCCTAAGCCATCAGTAGGACATCCCCTGAGGGTTCCCTGACTGTGAGAGAGGGCAGGCACGAATTAATGGACTGGGCCTCTAGTCTATATTTATTTAAAAGACTAATATGTAAAGTGTCTGGAGTTCAACTGGGAGAACCAATCGCTGGCTATGATGTTCGCTGACCACCAGAGGGTGGTGTGGAACATGGTAGGTGACTAGAGGCAGTGGTGGGATACTGAGGGAGTGAGGGAAGGAGGAAACAGCAGACAGGGAAACTTATGGGCCCTGATTGCCAGCCAGGCCTAGGAACCCTACCCATGCACAAATTTTGTGCACTGGGCCTCTAGTTCCATATAAAAGAATTAAACACTTGGTCCCGCCTCAATGCGCTGCAGGCTGGGAAACATTCCTGAGAGTGTGGCCACTTTCCAGCAAAAATTATGAAAAACAGGAGCACACATTTTGATGTACAACTGTCTCTGTTGTAAATCTCAAGTTAATCCCTCAGCCAGGATGATAAATTTTGATCTCATTGATTCATATCCCATAAGGATATAAAACATCCAAGAATAAAATATGAAAAATGCAAATTGTAATCTCTAGGACTGGGAAGCTATTTTCATGTTGGCCAAGTAATTTAGATTTACATAGAGGATATTGTCCTCTGTGATGACAGGCAATTTTTTTTCTATCAAAACTTTATTTCTCTTGAATAATAAATAGAGACTACAGGTTAATAATTGTATAAGGGCAGATTACCTAGGAAAAATTTGTTGCCATGACAAATCTCACATTATTAACTTCTATTTATTTTCTCTCTTTCCAAGTAGATGAAATTTAAGAAAAGCTTAAAATAACCTCAAAAATGCCAGGAAAATAGAAGACTTTCATTAGGATCATATAGAGTCGCATTTCCACTACTTGAAAATGATTAGAAATAAAGGAAATAAAATGTTCCTTTGTCAGCTTAGATGTACATGGATTTTTGTTTTCATTCTAAAAAAAATGTGAATAGTAGTTTATATTTAGGTCACACTATATGCTTATTACCTATATTAAGTATGCATATTTTATTTTATTTTGAATAAGGAAAGACAAAGTAAAATAGAACACCAATAATGACAGTGTTCAGAATGCTGAAAGTGGTACAATTTAACACCATTCTTTTGGGAAGTGCTATTAACCTGAGGTTAGTTAGCTTACTAAAATATTCCTGTCTAAAACTGGTTCCTATGTATTAAATTGCAGTATCCTGTCTAAATCATGACTTTAGAATGTTAAGGGATTACAATTCTTACTACTTAGAGCAAAAACAAAACAAAAACACAAAAGTTACATTTCTCAACAGTGTAGTAAATGCTCCCAGAGCATGAAATTTCATTTTCTTGCTTACCATCTCCCTTTATATTTGATCTCCAGCTTCCTTTTCTACAGGATATTAAAAATCTTTATTTTTTTAAATTCCAGTGAGTAGTAAAAGGGAAAGGACCGTACTTCTCACTACTGACCCTCTCATTTCTAATTTTATTTTTGTGACTCTGTGGAGCTTTGAGAGAGAAATTATATGATTCAATGCCATCCTTAAACTTTCTGGAATACCAGTCCCTCATAATGTTAATAGGTAATATATAAAAATTTCCTTCCTTCAAATGTTTAGAATTTAGTAATTTGTGCAAAGTTAAATAGTTTTGCGTTTCTCTTAGTTTTCTTAACAGCAAGACAACCCATAGCTTGCCATTGCCAATATGCCTTCTGATTGTCCAAGAAATACAATGTGTAGGGATTTATCAAACTTATTTAACCTGGAACCCCTTCTTCTTGACTTCTTGTAAGGTTAATGTTCTGCTTTCTGAGAAATGCTAAACCAAACACACAAAACTCTTTCGAAGTCTTCCTCTACTATTGGCCAACTTGATCCCATTTTAAGCATCAAGTTGTTCTTTATACCACCGGTCCTTATTTATTTCACATTTATTTAAGTGGATTCTTTCATAAAAACCAGTGGACTGAAATACATTTTGTCCCATGTAGGAAGGAATCTTTTCTAGGGTAGGACAGAAGAAAACATGACCAGCTTTGGGATTCAACATGCTTCTTTTTTTAAAAAAGTTAACTTTATTGTTGAAAGTGTTATAGATGCCCCCTTACTCCTCTACTTACCTCTTCCATCCTTCTCCTTCCCCCTATATGGTTCTTTGCTTCAATGACTACAAGCGGGGAAGGCACAGCATTATCTTTTCAACAGTAATTGTACAGCAGTAAGAATGGGCTGTCTCACATTCAGTCCAACAGTAAGAAAGTAAGTGAATTTCATAAATAGAAAATGGCCCCTCTCATTAAACTTTTATTTTAGAGCTACAGAAGAATTTCAAAAAGAGTATAGAGAATCCCGTATACCCTACACATTACCTTACACATTATACAGTTCTGCTCACGTTAACAGCTTACATTATCATAGAACTTTTATCAAAACTAAGAAATTAACTTGGGACAATACTATAAAGTACAGAACACTTTCAGATTTTATAAGTTTGTCCACTATGTCCTCTTTTTTTTCCAGGATCTAATCCAAGATCCAGCATTGTATCAGTTGTTAAATTCCTTGTCATCCATCAGGTCCCTGGTCCTTCTTTACTTTTATGATCTGAACACTTTTGAAAAACAACACACCAGCTATTTTGTGTAATTTTCCTCAATTTGGGTTTATTTGATGTTTTCTCAAAATTTGTTTGAGGCTATGTATTATTGAAAAGGATTCTACAGAAATGATGTGCTCTTCTCAGTTCAATAAAAGGATAAGTTAACGATGTTGATAGATAGTTGCAATGATGTTAACCTGGGCCATTTAGTTAAGATGGTGTTTGCTGTGATTCTCCACTGTAAAAATACTCCTTCCCACTTGTAATTACTAAATATGTTGAGGGAGAGACTTTGAGATTATGCAAATATTCCCATTTCTGCTTAAATGTCCGTGCACTCATTTCAGCTGTGATTGGTGTTTCTTCTCTGTGGAAATTATTACTGTGGCATTCTAATGTTGATTTTCTAATCTCTTTAGTCACTTTCTTAAAATTTCTATAGTCATTTTATTAAAATTTTCCTATAGGGAAGAATTGCTGCTTCTCATTCATTTACTTATTTAGTTATAAATTTATATTAACATAAATTCATGGGTATTTGATTCTTTGGGTTATAATATAAAGCTAGAGTTATTTATTATGTTGCTGAAATTGTTCCAAGCACAAGCTTTTAATAAGCGCTAATTAAAAGCAATTATGTCACCCTTTACAAAGTGCTTTAGAGCTTTCTGTGTGTCATGAACCAAGTTCAATTAGATGGATAGTGGGGATGGAAATGATTTGTTTGTGTGTCCTTCCTCTGCTTTGGTTGAACTGAGCACAGACTAAAGAGACAGTTATGTGCATATTGGTATTGCGTTCTGTGATCTCTTCTGCACCTGTTGATCTATGGAGCCAGCATGACCCCCAGCAAAAGTCATTCTCAACATTTACTACTCTGTGTGCATACTAAACACGTGGCCTAGACCTTGGTCATTGTTGAATGCCGGTCATCTAATAGATCCATGAAAGACTGTCTTTTCTGGATATGGCAGCTGTCCTTTGTTCTGCACTTATGTGCTGGGCCTAGTAAATTAAATGGACAAATGGAAAAATAACCTTTACATAGTCAGTCTTATTTCTTCTTTTACTTCTTTTTATTATTTACAGGTTTCATATATTATTCATCTATGTAGACAAAAGAAATGCAAAAAGGCATTCTTAGTAACTCTGAGTGACTTCAACAGAAGAATCATCTGACCAGTGGTGCCTTGCTCCACTGGAGTAGAAAAAACAACAACACATGCATTCCTAGCTCCGTTCCTAATATGTTTTATGTTTTAATTTGCATAATCTCCCATGATGCACAGCTGAACTAAGGAGTCTAGCTGCAGAAACTATCCATTCACCGTTAACCACATAATAAATCTGAGCTCTAAATTTTACCAGCTATGCAACTTTGGACAGTTTTCTTTTCTGATCCTGTTCTGTGATTTGTGAAATGAGGATAATAATGTCTATTTTCAAGGGTTCTAGCAAGTGTTGTGAATGCATTAGTCCAGTAAACACTATTGTAGATACCCCAAATAGTATACCTTTCAGTTTTTACACTCTTAATCACTATGACACTTGCTGTATTTTTTTTTTTTGCATTTTTTTGGCTTCTGCCTCCTCTCACTTATTAAACTTGGAGTAGCTTTTGTTATATTAAGAAGGAAAAAGGAAGGAATAGTAAAAAGTCACTTTTTGTGTAGCCCTTGCCAATTATTTGTTCTAAATGAATATATACTCTTTATAAAATCCCTGAGAGTTAAATACTATTATTATTGTCAATTTTACAGAAAAGGCAACTTTTAGGAGGCCCATAAAAGATAAGTGACCTGTGAACTATCACACACTAGCTAGTAAGAGCAGAATTGGGCTTTGAACAAAGGAGGTTTGGTTCCTAAGTCTGTGCTACTAACCACAAGGAAGATACCAAATCTTATGATTTGGTGGCGTTGGACTAAGCTTTGTATGATCAGTCACTCAAGCCATAGAAGTGGCCTGTATGACCATTATGGGTTATTGGTTATAAAAATGTTTAAGCCAATGACTCTCCTTTCTGTCAATTTAGAATTTAGTTAGCTTGCTCAACTTATTTCTTCCTTTAGCATTGACTAGTGATCTGTGCCAAATTTGGGGACAGGAAGAATTGAAGAGAAAATAAGACAATGAGAAGATAAGACCTTGATCTTTAAGAAGGAAGACTAATAATTTTTAAAAGTTGTCCCTGAATGGCTGCTTTGAGATGTGAATGGAGAATTCTGGGAGAAGTAACTTAGCATGAAGTAAGACACAGGTGAAAAGGGCCATCTGAAGAAGGAAAAGAAGCCACCTGAGAATTAATATTAAAAAAGCTGAACAGAAAATAATTCAGTATGTGCTGCAGGTAAGGGCCACAGCTCACTCGTGGGGTTTGCAGGGAACTGTGGGAAGTTGGAAGTGGCTGACATTAAATGCACCTGAAGAAAGAAGTTAATGAAAATGGGAAGGTAAAACAGGGGGAAATAATGCTCAAGAAGGAAGAAGATTTTAGCAGACCTTGAAGGGCCATGTTCCAGAATTTGGACTTTTTTTCCTTTGGTAAATAGGAGTCATTGCCGGACCAAGAAGAGATACTCAGTAGAAACAGGCTTGCATGTGGTATCAGCATACACACGCTTTGTCTCTAGCTGAGCCACACCCAGGCTCAGAGATGCTGGGTGGAGCAGTGTCGCTTTCTGGACTTCAGTGACCTTCTGCAGAGTGAACACCAAGACTATTTCTAGGATCCCTTCCAGCTCTAAAAAAGTATCTATTTCTTTAATTATCCCATTTGTGGTCTTTATATAGGAAGTGGCCCCAAACACAGCGGGAAATAAAGAGCACCACTGATTCCCAACCAAAGATACCAAGGACTTTTCGAGGTAATTGGTGGCATCCGTCATAGTCATAGAGTATCAGCATAACTGCTCCAGGGGTTGGGCCTCTGTTACTGATATACACACTAGCACATCGGTTCTGCCCAAGATTTATCCCTCAAATTTGTGCAAATTGTTACCCTAATACCAATGGGGATCAAGTTTCATAACTGCAACGCGCTCTATCCCAGGGCTATTTGGCCCCTCACCATAACTTTTGGAGCAAGATGTTTTATTTCGTCCTCAAGGTTCTCCTGGGGAAAAGGAAAGAAAGACAGAGTTGCCTTGTGTTTGGATGACTAACACGGTTTTTAAAACTAGAAAGGAAAAAAAAATACCGTCCCATTTTATTTGTGTATATATTTGTTTAGCAGCCATATCCATTTTCTTCTCTCACAAAGCACTTACGCAATAAATATGATCACCAAATATTTATTTTTCTGTTACCAACTATGATAGTCTCCCAGAATACAGTTTGACTTACAATTTTTTGACTTGGTGATGTTCAGTAGAAATTTTGACGTTTGATCAAATTTTGACATTTGATCTTTTCCTGGGCTAATGATATTTGGTACCATATTTCTAGTGATTCTGTGCAGGGGCTGCCAGCTGAAAAAATCCCAGTCAGCATGGCGATCAGGAGGGCCAATTATGGATACTTAGTGTATTCCTTGTGTTAGGCGATTTTGCACAACCAAAGGCTAATGTAAGTGTTCTGAACATGTTCAAGGTAGTCCAGGCTAAACTATGATATTTGGCAGGTTAGGTACATTGAGTGCATTTTTGACATATGATATTTTCAATTTCAGATGAGTTTATTGTGATGTAACCCACTAGAAGGTGAGCAGCATCTGTATTCAATCAGCCATGTTAGAGAGCACACACACAATTAAACACCCACACAGAGGTAGGGCCAGATGTAAAGCTTCTTCTTTCCTGGTGAAAACATCCTACCTTAAAGGTATCCCCTACCTCAGTGGTTCTCAACCTGTGGGTCGCGACCCCTTTGGGGGTCAAATGAGCCTTTCACAGGGGTCACCTAACACCATCGTAAAATGTAGTAATGTAGTTTACTGTTGTTATATTAAGACTGTGACCCATGCTACACCATGCTTCAAGACAAAATTTCATTTATTTGTAATTAGAAATAAATATTTCACAATATCTAATTGTGATTATCACTATGCTTTAATTATGTTCAATTTGTAACAATGAAAATACATCCCGCATATCAGATATTTACATTATGACTCATAACAGTAGCAAAATTACAGTTACGAAGTAGCAACAGAAATAATTTTATGGTCGGGGGTCACCACAACATGAGGAACTGTATTAAGGGGTCGTGGCATTAGGAAGGTTGAGAACCACTGCCCTACCTGTAGCTCCCATGCTGGATGCTCCTTCTGCAAAATCCAAATGCCTGGGAGATTTCCACTGCTTCCTTCCTTCTCTGCTCTCCTGGTGGAAAATCCCCAGAAAGTGAAAAAGTATTAGGGAATGCCAAGAAAAATGTCCATTTGTTGTATTCCCGTGAACTTGAGAGCAGTCATTAAGAAGGCCTCCCTCTTTGGGACACTAGGTTCTCAATGCAGAGGTCAAAGGTGAGCTTATAAGGCAGAGTCAGTGCAGAGTATGAGGCCCCAGCATCCTGGCTGGCCTGGCCTCGTTCCTCTCATCACATCTTTGGGGAGAGCTCAACGATTCTGATTCCACCACTCCTATTTCACTCAGAAAGCACTTAAGAATGCTTTCTGGTTATCCTACTGTTTCCATAACTGTGGTCATTATTTTTATGCCTCAGTTTTCTCTTCAGTCCGCGGTTTGACTTCCTCCCCTCTATGTGATGGAGACCTCTAGCCACAAAGTGCTTCAGACAATCGCCTTTTCATTTCCCTTATTCCTCCATCTCCTCTGTGTGGCGTCCTCTTCTTTTGTGCTTAATTTGTTGAGCCTGCTCTCACTTCAGCAGCCCTCTTTCCAAATGATGAGTGCTTTATAAATGTATGACCAAGGTCCCAGATTATTGTGGTTGGGTGGCTGGAGGACTAATCCAAACACCCCAGCTTATTTTCTGGTGGTTATTAGGTCAAGGCCATTTTGTTTGTTTTGTTTTATCTCCATCTTGCTCTTCTCCAGTAAGTTCTAGTAAAGGGAAGGTATAATGATAACAAAATATCAAACTCTCTAAAAAATCATCTTTGCGCAAATGGAGCAGGTATGTTGCCTGAACTAAGTCCCTGATTGCATATTCATTGTAGTTTCTGAAAAGCATAGAACACCTAATGAAGCATCTACTCATATTTCAAGTCCAAGCTCAAGCCTTACTCTCTCCTGAGGGCTGTGCACCCTTTCCTCTGAGAGGACTCATCTTTCTGGATGCACCCCAATGACTGTCGGTTCACTCTGTATGGTCATCAGGAGTTTTTCTGTCTCCTTCCTGCACTGAACTATGGCTTCCTCCAGGGCAGGGATGGTGCTTGAGGTCAGTTTTTGTCCTCTCTCTCTGACACCTGCTTTGTTTTGTTTTTAATAAATCTTTATTGTTGAAAGTATTATATATATAATGTGTGATCTACAATAATGATATATATAACATATATACTTTCATATATATGTCTCCGTTTCCCCTCATTGTCCTCTCCCAGCCTGTCCTCACTCCTAAGCCCCAGCCTTCACTCCTCCCCACAATTGTCTGTGTCCATT
Organism: Lasiurus borealis; assembly: GCA_004026805.1. Taxonomy (NCBI): domain Eukaryota; kingdom Metazoa; phylum Chordata; class Mammalia; order Chiroptera; family Vespertilionidae; genus Lasiurus; species Lasiurus borealis. Next base: position 57,955 of record PVJN01002252.1, on the reverse strand, counting down.
GGTTATGCTTATATGCATACAAGTTCTTTGGTTGATCTCTTATCTCTCCCCCTTGCCCACACCCCCCTGCCCATTCTTTTCTGTGCCAGATTGCTAGAGCTTCATCTATCTAAGTGGATCTCTTCTTTCTGCCTATACATGTCAAGCAATTCTTTATTCTTTCCTCTGTACTCATCTATAAACTTGAATTTTTCCTATGGTCTGTTTCCAATCTACTTCCCAGTATTTTTATATATTATCCTTGTAAAATTTCCTCATTTCCTATATAGAATTCCAATCCTCTAGTCTCTATCTCTCTGTATCCCTAACCCTTTCATATCTATATACCTCTTGCCACTGATTTTCCAAATCTGAGTATTCTATAAGGAACTCAGATCTTAAAATCTTTAGTTAACAAGTATCATGCCAATAAATTCAACGAAAAGGAAAAATAAAGTAACATAATCAAATGATAATATATTTTCATTTCTGCCTACCCTAGCCAACCCCACCCCAAAAAACAAATTAAAAGTTCAGTGAATAGATTGAAGGCCAGATACATGGGTAACTATAAAATAAAGCAAATATGGAAAAACACAAAGGTAGGATATAAGTGGTTGGTATTGTGGCTACTATGAATAAAATTTTTTGTCTTTTTTTGAAAATAATAATTTTAAATATTTGACATTTTTATATTAAAATACTCAAAAATGTGAAAAACAAAAGAAATAATTTATTTTTATCATTAACTAGTGGCCCAGTGCATGGATCAGTGAACATTGAAAGGAAATTAATTAAAAGAAATATTTTAATACTGCTATTCACCCTTTCTCCATAATAGAAGTGTCACAATCAAATTCATGATCGACAATTTCAGATGGAAACACACACATGTGATTGTTGCCAGCAAGAGCTTTATACTAGTATGTATCATGCATGCAGGAGTCAACTTAGCCTTTTTTAGATATAGAATAAACTTGTTTAATTACACCTGCTTTCCAATTTAGCTAAACTTTTTTCAGCCCAGTGAAGCATCCCTACTTCTGTTTCAGGTAATTGTCAGCAACACAGCAGTAAATATCAACTTAAAAAAGATTATTATTGTAGATCACACAGGGAGAACAAAGAGTAAAATATTTAATTGAGGCAATGTTTGATTATATTCTGTGCAGTGGGAAAAACCTGAAGTCATTTTCAAGGTCCACCATTCCTTACTTCTTTTCAGTCGGGTCAAGTTTCTATGCTTTCTAAATCTCCATTTTCTGGCTAATGAAAAGAAAATAAGAGTCTCTTATTTATTTACTCCCAGACTTCTGTGAGGGTCAAATGAGATGAGGCATGGGAAAACACTTCACATGTACTTGATTAAAGTGTGAAATGTTTCCACCTGGCTATAAAGCAAGTTGTGTTCCTGGGCTGAAGAAACTCCAAGGAGGCTATTTGCTAGGGAGAGGAAGTCAAACATTGCTACATGACGTCATTACCCAGAAGGTCAGAAATTTAACATATTAGCCTTTTGTATATATAGAGAGATGGGAAATTTACCATCATAAGATGACCAAACAATACCTCACTTTCCCTGACCACTTGGGTCATTCAATGGCAGATCAGACTGTATTATTTGCCTATGCTCCCCTGAAATGTGCCAAGGGAATCATTACCCTTACCTTATCTGCTACTACATTAGTGCTTAGTGGTTGTACAGGGTTTTGGAATACCATAAACTTACTATTTTAAATACTCAATGATTCATTAGGATTCCCACAGGGGTCTTAATTTTTTTTTTAAAAAAAAGGTAGATTTAATTGCCTTTTTCCCATTTTACAAATGTATTTGAACATGAAATCCAGCTATTATGCAATTCCTATTCATACCTAGTCTATACTGTGGAATGTGCCAATCTAAAGTTCAACTTCTCACCATTCCTTGAACTTTCTCCACTGGTCCTGGATAGTGTTGCTTTCCTTCCTTGGGTCACTTGCTTTCATCTCTACCTGGTCAATGCATACACACCTTTAGCTTCTGGTTCTGCAACTTTCTAGCTTTGTGGCTCTGAGAATATTATTTAAAATTTCAGGCCCTTCTTCCTCAATAATGGAAATGGGACTATTAATGCCTATATGACCATGTGATAGTAAAGTTTAATAAGATAATAACTTCAAACTTGCAAGTATATAGTTGACAATAAATATGCTTTCATTTTATTTTATCTTTAAGGAGGCAGGGTAGTGAATGATAAATGGGATTGACAAGCACATAGTGACCCTACTGATGTGTTAATATTTTAAAAAATGCATTTTCTTGGTGTTGATATGTCTATCTTTAACCAAATTTACTTATAGAAATACTCTCTTCTAGTCTAAACAAATCATTAAAGTTAAAAGAACAAAACCCTTCAATTATTCTGCAATTTTCTCCTTCTATAATGCAGGTCACTGAACAGAGCCTACAAGGCCCTTTGTGATGTGATAAGAGAAAAGAGAATGACAGATGTGCTGAAATACTGATAGTCTCTTAACCTGGAGTGATCTTATACTCAGCCTACTAATTTGGGCCAAAAACAACCTTTTTTATTGGCTTCATGGAGACTTTAATCATTAATTTTATATGTCAACTTGGCTGGGCTACAGGGTGCTCAGATATTTGGTAAAATATTATTCTCAGTATTACTGTGAAGATGTTTTTAGATGAGATTAACATTTAAATCGCCAGAATTTAAGTAAAGCGGATTGCTCTCCACAATGTGGGCGGGCCTCAACCAATCAGTTGAAAGCTTAGATAGATTAAAAAACAAAAACAAAAAAAAACTACTGGCTTCTTCCTAATGGGAGAGAATTTTCCAAAAGATTGTCTTTGGACTTTATTGTGTAATGGCACACAAACTTAATCTTCTTTAATCTGACATTTTTCTCCTTTGCTTTCTTTTGAGTTAAAGCAGCCTAATCCAGCACCCTGACTTATCTGTCTTCTTTCTTACATGTCCACTCTTTTTATCATCAAGCCCTTAAAACAATGAGAGTCTTGGTCAGCTGCAAATAATCTTGGAAACAAAGCCTTGAGTCTATTGAGTATAGAGACAGAGTTTTAATTAAACTAAAGATAATATCTAGGCCTCAATTGTGTTTCAACTCCAGACTCAGAAAAGCAGCAAAACCAGAACTGACACTGTGCATCAGGACCAGATGCACTGAACAAGTATCCTCAACTTTCGCAGCTACCAATCAGAAGAGACCATGGTCCTAACTCACTTAGCCACCATGATTGATGATTTTCCCCATATATAACTCATCCTTAGAGCCACCTGTGACTCTGAGTACATGCCACAACAAACCCTTACTTTTTGGGCTGCAAAATCCTATGTGTGTCTTATCGGCTTTGATATGCCAGCCCAGTAATAATTCCAGTGTCGACTCTTCCTGGTTCTATAGAAGGCAGCCTTCAGACTCAAGCTGGAACACCAGCTCTCCTGGATCTCTAGCCTGCTAGTCTACCCTTCACATTTTGGACTTGCCAGACTCCATAATCACATGAGCCCATTCATTATAACAATATTTTTCCAAATATATACACATCCTAATGATTCTGTTTCTCTAAAGAACTCTGATGTACATGATGGCATACGAATGTTATCATTTTCTGTGTGCTCCTTTAAATAAAAGGTGATGTGTCAGAAGCACTGCTGATTCTAGTTCTTGAATTCACTATAGAATGCCTTCAGACTTCTGAGCTTTATTGTTTTCTCTGCCTGAAAATAACTCTTCTTCTCCTAATTCCCCCATGGCTGCCGGAACTCTCCTTAGCAATCAGTTCTCATCTTTGGCAGTTTCTTGTCATAGGCCTTCTTAAATGTCCTCTGTGCAAGAATACAAAACTGCATGAGGTACCACCTCCATCAACTCATTAACATCTGTGCTTAAGTCAGTTCTGTAACTGTAACCAGGGTCCTATAACTGCCTACTCACTGATCTACCTTCCACCAGATCCTAAGACATAAATGAGTACATTCCTTAATTCGTTTCATGTTATGTCACTAACACCTGCTTTGTGACAGGATTTCAACTAATATTTGTTAAATGAATAAATAAATAGAAAATATACCCATAGTTTCAACATGAAAAAGGAGTTACAACCCAAAGCACTCCAGAAACATTGCAAACGCCTCAAAATCAAGTGAAACAGATTCCAGGTCAGAAATAGCAGCAAGATTTCTTGTTTCTCAGCAAAGCAGTGCAATTAAAATAAAGCAGGAATATTTTTTCTTATTATCTGGAAGGAGAACCATTTGTATGGATGTGCTTTCTGTGTATTTTGCATAGTAATCAACTTAGGAGTCCTTTAAAATCAGTGGTTATAAATGTTTCCTCTATAGCCCTAGATATAATTTTATATCATATGCTTATTGTTGCAACTACTCAATCCTGCCATTGTAGAACTAAAGAATATATAGACAATATATAAACAAATGAGCATAAGTATTGCCAATAAAACTTAATTTAAATATTAGAGACCCAGTGCATGAATTTGAGCACCAGTGGGGTCCCTCGGCCTGGCCTGTGGGATCAGACTGAAACCTGTTCTTTGACATCCCCCCAGGGGTCCCAGGTTGCGAGAGGGTGCAGGTCAGGCAGAGGGTCCCACTAGTGCACGATTGAGTACAAGGAGGGAAACCAAAGGTTGGCCAGCTGGGGAGAGACTCTGGGAGGATTCCAGTGTATGTCTGGCCCATCTTGCTCTGTCCAGATCAGTTGGACCCCAGCAGCAAGCTAACCTACTGGTCAGAGCATCTGGCCCCTGGTGGTCAGTGCACATCATAGCAACTGGTCAACCAGTCAACTGTTTGCCCCCTTGTGGTCAGTGCACATCATAGTGTGCAGTTGAGCAGCCTTAGCATATCATTAGCATATTATGCTTTGATTGGTTGAATGGCCAACTGGATGATCAGACACTTAGCATATTAGGCTTTTATTATATAGGATACTGGTGGTGGGTAAGACTTGAATCACAGCATGTAGTTTGCCTACACTGTTCTGGGTGAAAGATTCTCAGCCTATGAACAGGAGGGACTGCTTCTGTTGTACATCCATTGGTCATTATCATCAAGTCCAAAGTTTTTATAATCACTATTATAAGGGTCATGAAAAACTGATTATATCACTCTCCCTTATCACACTAGAGCATGTTGCAAGCAATACTAGCTATTTAGGATCTCTTCATTACAGCTATACAAAGCCAGTATGTTCATTGTACACACAGGAATTCTGAGAGGAAGCAAACCCGGGAACTGGTAGACTCTGTGCTGGTTCCACAGTTGGGTTCTTAGATCTGAACCTTCTGTCTCAGTTTGTCTGGAGGTACAAAAATTAAGCTCTCCTGATTTTTTTTTTTTAAATGAGTGTGAGGTAGAAATTGTCCTACTACACCTGCACACCTCAGAGTGATAAAGAGTATAAAAAGAACAAAAGAGATCCAGAGACATGGAAGCATTCAACAAACTGACAAATCTCAGAGGGAAGGGGTGGGAGGCAGGAAGCACTTAATAAAAAAAAAAAAAACTTATATGCTTATATGCATAACCCATGGGCACAGACAATTAGTGCGGTGAAAGCCTGGGGAGGGGGTGGGTACAGGGTGAAGAGGGTTAAAAGGAGAAAAACGGACACATCTGTAATACTTTTAGCAATAATGATAAAAAAGGACTGTGGACACAGCTCTAACTCCTATTTGGAACTCAAGATTCACGCAGAAATAAGAATTCAGGAGAAACACCCAGATCATAATTTGGGGGGCCATCCCAGGAGCGTGCTATAGTTCTGGGACTCCTGTCCCTTAGGAGTCTGTTGAATAGGAACAAAACATACCACCCCGAAATATGTGATTTTGACATACTGATTATTTTTGAGTTGAAGGCATGTGAAAAACAGCAGATGTAGGAAGGCTTTCTGCCTTCCCCCTTTCTACTTAGAAGCTGGGCATAAATTTCCTGTAAGACAAGTGCCATACTTGTATCAAAAAGAGAAAAACATTCTTATCACTGGAGATAGGCAGTGGTTCCTGAGATGAGTCTTTACAAACAAATCTTACCGAAATAGCTCCTATCTTCTATCTGCTTCCCTCGTATATTTCCTAGTCACTTTCCCATGATTTACTGTTTCTTGTCCAAACTCCTTTTGCCTTTGTCTTATAACTCCACAAATTATCACTTTCTATTGAAATAACACATAAGCTCTCAGGTCTGACCACTTCTTTGGAGTTTTTTTCTTCTGTGAAACCCCTGTGTCACATAAAAATATCAACATCAAAAAAGGAGAATGCTTTTTTTTCTCTTATTAATCTGTCCTTTTTTGGTTTGATTCATAGACCCCAATCACAAAACTTAAAAGGTAGAAGAAGAGTCTCTCCTCCCCTACCGTGACAAGGCAAAAGTGGGCTTCCTGATCATTTGATGTCAGATGAATACCCCACTCCTATAGGGACTGGGATGGAGCTCTCTCTGTACCTTGTCCATAGACCCTTTAAGAAGATGAAGGAGAAGCAGCAAGAAGCAGCTGGACTGTACCTCAGAAGGTCAGGACTTAAAGACATCTACAGTAGAGAAGGGCTTTGCAGGGAAACTGCCAGGTCCTATACAGTGCCATGGAAAACGATGATAGACAACATTACAAATCTCCATGGCCCAGAGAGGTTCAGACACACCTGGGTAAGCTGGGCACCCATATCCTCTCTCCTATTCCCTCCACACAAACTCATACTTAGAGAGACCTTGGCAGGAGCAAATGGCAATTAGCAAGGATGGCAGGAGGTGAACAGGGGTACGAAGATGGAGGTGTCACCTGTGGTCTCTGGTTCAGAGTGAATCAGTTCTGACCTGGAGAAAGAAATGCTTAACCCTACATCAAGTTCAAGCTTTAATTCTTCTCTTTGACTGGATAGTCTCACTACTGCTTTGAAACTCTATGACTTAAAAGTGTTGGCAGTTACTAAGAATCATGAGACAAACTCATGGGATCTTCTGGAGTCTGTATTCTGAAGCAGGGAAGATTGAGTTCACAAGATGCCTGAATAAAATTTCAGAAAAATTAGAAGACATAAAAAAAAACACCACACAGTTTTTTGTTTTTGTTTTTTTATTACAGTTGCTGTATTATTGCTATACTATTACACATGCCTTTAAAAAAAAAAGAGACAATTGTCAAATAAACTAATTTCTTTTAACATTGTGCCAATCAACATGAATTGAGTATTTATTATTTGTAAGCACTGTATCAGGTACCAATGAAACTATAAGGAATTGTATATTAATTATATCTTCATCAAGTTCATAATTAAGCAGAGATGATTAATATTTAAGTAAAAATTATCATAAAAATGGTTATTTTCTTCCAGTCCCTCAATTTTTGAGGGTCAGAAACATGTGTTTCTCGAACTCCAACTAGGACATTGACTAAGAGTACTTAATAGGCAGACATGGAACATTTAAGGAATGAATAAATAAGTGTTATGTCATACAAGAGATTTTAGGATTGTTTAAAATACAAGGCAATAGAAATCTTGGAGTTTTACAGTGCAGTTCTCTAAAAACAGATGTTTGGTATCAATGGCATGAGATTTTTATTTCCAGCTTGTAGATAATGGACCAAAGGCACCTTGGGATTTTGCATGATAAAAGCTCATATTAACAGACATTTACACAAAAATTGGCCTCTTCACAAAGAGACTTTTTGAAAAACAGTCCTAAAATACTATCTTTCTTGTTTTGTTTTGTTTTTTAAAAAAAGGGGTGATTATGAGTTGCCTTTCATTAAGGAATTACCATTTATCTTATCACAATATTTACTCTCCTTCCATATGTTTTGTATTTCCCTGTTGCTAAAGAAAGGTCTCAGAAACTTGACTGCATGAAATTAACTGTTGATTTTTTCAATTCAAATAAGTGTGTATTTCCTTCATATTTCTGATGGTTTTCCTAACTTGATGTTAGAAACACGCTAATGTCAAGGCTCTTGATGAAGTGGATTGATAGACGCTGCTGTTGTCTAGGTGAGACCTGCCTGAAATTCAGCCCCATCCATCTTGTTGTCCCTTCCAAAGCACATCATTACTAATCCTAAAACTTAACTCTATTTACCATCTTAAAAGAGGCCCTGGGAAGAGAACCTATTGTAAGAATTAAAAATTAAAAAAGAAAAGACCCAAAAGTAAAGAGCAAAAGGAAAACAATTCTCCCTCAAACACTTCTTTGCAAGACATGGTGAAGAATGTGAGCTCTGGCCCAACTGCTACTCCCAGGAAAGGGGCAAAGGTCTGAAGATAAACACACACACACACACACACACACACACGCCCTTTTAGATGCAGCTGGAAAAATGAAGTCAGGTTTAGAAGGCCTGACTCCAAAACAAATAGGCTTTTAAAGCGTCTCTGGGGAATCTCTCATCTGCACACAATGCTGAGCTATGTGTCTCATATATCCGCCTCCCCCTCAATTAGCAGATGCCGGGCACAGGGCAACAGAGAAGAATGCCCACTTCTGCTCCTAAGAACCCAAGACGGCATGGACTTCAGGTCCTGGCTGACCCAGGCCACGGCCATCAGTGGCTCTTCTGGTAAAGAGCAAGTGTATCCTGTGGCCCAAGGCCCTCTCATTAGGCAGGAATGCATTCTCAACAGGCCAGTGCTTCTCTTGCTGATGACAGATTTAGAGGCAGGTTAACGTGCAATGGCAATTCGAAGATGTAATTACACTTTCAAAATGTATGTTTTGTTTATGAAAGACACACATATATCATACTAACATGAACATTATTAGGGACACCCCACGCGTAGTTCTAAGTATTTTTCATTACCTTCTTCAGTTTGTGCAACAACTCCATGAAACACAGGATATTACTTCTTCACTTTTTTTGGGTGAGGGAGCAGAGACAGGAGATTTCATATATGATCAACGTCATAAATCTAGTAAGTGGCAGAGGCAACATTTGAACCCAGGTATTCAGGCTCCAGAATCTATCCTCCCATTCTCTATATTTAATACAATCAGTCACAAAATTAATGTCAGGCTTTTATACTTCATGGCTACAAGGTTTAAAGACCTAATGAACAGCAACATCATTAACCTATCCTACTTTATTGGTCTGGGGTGTGTATTAAATCACATATTCTTTCATTACCAGCTAACATAACTCAACATTCCTGTCAAGACACAGCAAGAATAGCCTTTCCTTCCCCAAGTCAATTTCACTAGTATTCCCCAGGATGCATAGTCATACAATTCCGTCTTGATTAGGGTTCCCCTTTAAGCAGACATCAAGGGTTTTCCCTGGAAATCAAAGCCATTGAAAGTGCCACCAGGTGCTGGTTCCTTCAGAACATGACTCTAAGCATGTCCTGTCACCAATGTGGAAGGACCTGCGTGCTATAACCAAAGAACTTTGGCCAGTGACGAGGAGTTCATCTTGGTGAACCAACTGGAACCAATGGGGGTCAGGGACCGGGGGAGGAATATCAAGTGGAAAGTCCTGTCACTGTCATGAGCGTTGATGAAACAGGCTGCTGGCCTCAGGTGCAGTGATGCTGTGCGCATGCCTCTGTTGGACTGACTGTGTCTCTCACGGGTTGGCCTGGGAACGAGAAGACCCTGTCCCTTGATTATCAGATTCGGACTTCTTCCCATGCTTCTGCTCCCTTTCCAAGGGGACTTTATTTAAAATTTATGCGCACTGACAGTAATGATAAAGCGTATCAATGATACCAAATGGCTGGATTAAGAGAATCAGCAATTCCTCATGATTATCAGGCCCCATGAAGAGCCTGGGTCAACATTTCAAGCTACTTAATCATGTTCTCTTATGAGAAAGTGTCATGGAGAGCAGTGTCTTTTTACTGCTCAGCGAATTCACTTAAAACTCTGTCAATTTTGGAATTTGGAGAGAGGTGCCATTAATCATAAGGCTAAAAGGCAATGAATGGTGGTCCGGAGCCTTTTTGACTCAAGAGGTTTCTGTGTATCATGCAGCTGGTCCTGCCTTTCATAGTGTCTTTGGATTTCTGCATAGTAAGACATTAGAGCAGTGGTTCTCAACCTTTCTAATGCCGCAACCCTTTAATACAGTTCCTCATGTTGTGGTGACCCCCAACCATAAATTTATTTTTGTTGCTACTTCATAACTATAATTTTGCAACTGTTATGAATTGTATCTGTGTTTTCCAATGGTCTTAGGCGACCCCTGTGAAAGTGTTCTTCGACCCCCAAAGGGGTCGTGATCCACAGGTTGAGAACCGCTGCATTAGAGGGTAGGGACTGTCAAAGCACACACATGCTCTTTTGGGGCTTAAATATAATAAAGAGTAAACCATAATAATTAATGTCTTTACTTGGTTTCCTAGTAAATAAAAGGGATTTCAAAATGTACATTGGTCTATGCAGATCACCTCAAGTCCCCCTTTGCCTTCCCTACCCTTCTCTAGTCACATATTTTTGGTTGTTTCAGAACAATACTTAGAATGTTAGCCTAAAAAGGAACTTGAGAAATTGCCTATTTTCCCAGTGTGAAATTCAAAATGCAGGTGAGTTGTGGGACCTTTGTTCTGTACTCAGATTGCAAATAGGAAAGCAGAGCAAATCCAGGTCTTCGGAATCAGGGTGCAGGGCTTTCCCGTACATGGACCAGTGCCCATTCAGTTACATTTGATTTAATTCTTGCTGCTCAGGTGACTCTATGAACTACAAGGAGGTCTCCAGCTCTGAATATAAAGGACCTTCACACTCTTTCTCTAGGTGGTTTGTGGTTCGGGTGCTGCCAAGAGGTCCAAAGGTTTAGCTCGATGGCTCATGGAAGACAACTGTGGAGACAGTGACAGAAATGCTCAATGGTGCATTTGATCTATTCATATTATACATGATCTTTACATGCATGTCATGACATGTTGAGCTCTTGTAAAGTCAGGAGACTTGCCCTGATTCTCTGAAGTAGAGGCAAATGTTTTAAGAGAGCCACATTGGCTTCTTTTTTATTTCTTGGGAACAGACCGAGGGTGACAGCTGAACACACAGGCAAGATGGTTCTGCAGTAAGGTTTGCAAGAGATGATGAAGTCTTGGACGAAGGTGAGGTGATTGCAGAGGAGGTGTTGAGATATTGATAGGTTCTGAATTTACCTTTAAGATAGCCGACGGGATTTGCTGCTAAATTAAGTGTGGAGACAGAAAGAAAGGAAAGAATCAAGGAAGCCAAGATTTTTTATCTGAGTAGTTGGAGAGCTAGAGTTCCTATTTATTGAGATGGAAGGGACTGTGAGAAAAGCAAGTTGAAGGGGTGAAATTGGTTTCAACATGCTAACATTTGATATACCTATTCGTTATCCACATGGTGATGGGGAGTAGGCAGTTGGATATATGAGTCTGGAGTTCAAGAGAAAGGTCCAGGCTAGAGATATTAATGTGAGAGTTGTCATCATATAGGTGCCATTAAAGCCATGAAGCTGGATGACATCATCGGGCAGTGACTATAGATGCAAGGGAGTATACAGATTCAAGCACAGCCTTGTCTTTCCTCCTCACCAAGATGTTTTATGTTAATTCGTAGGCTAGAGCATAATGGCAATAAATAAGCATTTTACATTTTGCAGTCTTTTGTAAGTCCAAAGAGAATATTTTAAGATGTAAGCAATTTGGTGACACAGCGTTCTTTATTCTAAAGCAAATGTTACAAGACTGGAGCATATGGGGAAAAGATGTAAGTAAGTTTGCTTATTTTAGAATAAATTTATTTTTCTGTCTCCCTTGACACACAAATGGAGAACTGGGAGTAATATTTTTCCTAACCATTCTTAATCTCTGAAACTATGAGCCATTAGCATTGCACTCGAATATAAAGTGGATGCTTTCTGAGTTATAGTGGTCTTTTAAAAACTAAGGAGAAAATTATGGCAGCTTTCTGTGTCTTCAATTTTCCTGTCACACAAGTATGTTAGACCCGCATTTTAAATATGATAGCTCTCAAACAGAAAAATTAAACCTCACCATCAGTAAGTTAAAAGCTAGTTTCTTATTTTGTGTTCACTCTAATCGAATTATTAGGACAGTAGCTATATTGTCTGAATGAGTTTTATTCCATCTAGTTTCATCTCTTCAGATGACTATAGAGAAGATAATTAAATTTCATTTGGAAATTAGCAATTTTCCATAGCATGCAAAGGGCTAGAGCATCGCATTCTACTCTTTAAGTCAGCACCCTTGACGTCCTGTCTGCCCCTCTCCTAATAATTATTTGCAACAAGAATGAACGATTTTAATTAATACTCACAAAGCAGAAAAAAATTAGAAATGTAAAATCAAAAGTGCAAAGTTAGCCAAACTACAGAAACTGTTCTTAGCACATTATGATTTGAAAGCGTCCCTGGATTCTACCACTTAACATGAGAGATTTTATGTGATTTGATCCAAACAAACTTTGCAGCCTCTCATTATGATGTAATATTCATCAGTCAAAGTAAGGAAGAAGAAAATCTATGGCTGTGGCCACTCCCTTCCAATGACTCTCATGGAATAAATATGATTCCCATTCCATCAGACAAAACTCCCCAGGTAGAAAATGGTGTTCATCAGAAGAGATCCCTAAATCATACATGGAGTTCAAATATTCTACAGGAAGGTAATGAGAGAGGAGATGAAGACCTAACAAGATGAGCTTTTTATAGGGACCACAACGCAGATCATTTGAAATACGGTGACTAAGTCTATTTTAAAGTTAGAAATCCATGAACTCAGCCCTAGGGACGCCCGGGAACCAGAGTGTTTACACTGGGTGTACGCACCACCCCTCATTTCCTTCTTGCACCCGCCACTACAGAGGTGGGAGAGGTGGCGGGCCTGTCAACAAAGCCATCTTTTCATTTCTTGAGCCATGAGTAAGGAAGGGAGCAGGCTTGGGGTTGGGATTAGGGCTTGTCAGCCCCACCTCACCTCCCCAAAACAGAATGAAAACAGTCACTCTGTTTAGATTTCATTAGCATTGTACTCTGCTTTACTCACACTTAATCAAGGTCTTTTATGAACTCCGGGGTAGAGAAAGGCTTAAAGGTTGCCTTCTCCCGTGTATTATACGCTGAACACAGGCCTGCTGCTGATTTATGGGAAGTATTTTAAGTCAACACTGGTGTGCAGGGGCCTGTGGCTCTCCTATGGACCTGTACTCTGATTTGCAGCATTGTTACCATTTCTGCGTGCAGCGGGAACTTGTCTTTTAGCATTTGCTTTTCTGAAAAGACATACAGTGGTACCTTGAGATTTGAGTGCCCTAACATACAAGATTTTTGAGATACGAGCTGTGGAGCAGGCGATTCTTGCTTTGAAATACGAGCAACATTTGAGATAGGAGTAATCACGCGATCAGCCAGCTGCACACGACCCACCAGTTTACCGCGTCTCAAGTGTCTCATAGTTTCCCATGCCTCAAGGTTACAGAACAAATTAAACTCGTATCTTGAGGTACCACTGTATTCACTAAATATGTAATTTGATTCCTCTTCTATGATTCTTTCATAAGAAGAGTTTTTTGTTGTGTTTCACTGTTGTGATTCCAAAGTAAAATAATAATCTATCTAATAATAGGGTGATATGCAAATTTGTCAGGATGCTGTCACATCATGAACAATCAGCAGGCTACGTAGGCAGCAGGAGTGGGTGGGTGGGGACTTGCAGCATCCGTGGGCAGGGACTTTTGCCACCCAGGGACATGAGCTCACATCCCTGCTCTCTGTGCTGGCCCTGGGACATGAGGCTTGTGTCCCAATCCCCGGTAACCGGTCTGAGGATGCAAGACTCATGCCGCTGCCCCTAGCAATGGGCCCAGGGATGTAGGCTCACATCCCACCCCTGGCAAAGGGCAAGTAGCAATATTAAAATATTTCCTCTAATTAATTCCCTTTTAAGGTGCACAAATTCCATGCACTGGACCACTAGTACTACTACTACTAATCCTTTCTTTAAGGCAGCCCATCTGTGTATTGCCAGAAGGTCCTTTGTAATAGCCAAGGGACTGCTTTCTTTTCTTACCAGGAGGATGAAAGCATACGCTTTGAGCTTTGATGAATCTGTGTTCAAATCCCATCCCTCCCATCTTCTTGCTAGTTATTTGAAATTCCTGGGCCTCAGTGTCTTTATTATAAAACTAGAGGCCCGGTGCATGGAATTTGTGCATCGGATTGTGTGTCCCTCAGTCCATAGTGTACCCGCTCCAATCTGGGACCTCTTAAAGATGTCTGACTGCCTATTTAGACCCGGTCCAGGTAAAATTGCCATTGTTTTGTTCATGTCAGACATCCCTCTTATAATCCAGGACTGCTAGCTCCCAACTGCCTGCCTGTTCACCTTCCTGATCGCCCCTAACTGTTTCTGCCTGAGAGCCTGATCATCCCCTAACCATTCCCCTGACAGCCTGATTAATGCCTAACTGCTCTCCTGGCAGCCTGATTGCTCTTAGCTACCCTCCCCTGCAGGCCTGATCACCCCCCAATTGCTCTTCCCTGCAGGCCTGGTCCCCCCGAACTGCTCTCTCCTGAAGATCTGAATACCCCCCAGCTGCCCTTCCCTGCATCTTCAGTCACCCCCAACTTCCCTCCTCTACTGGCTTGGTCACCCCTAATTGTCCTCCCCTGCAGGCCATCTTGTGTCCACATGGGGGCAGGATCTTTGACCACATGGGAGCAGCCATCTGTGTATTGGAATTATGGTCAATCTGCATATTACTCTTTTATTTTATAAGATAGAGGCCTTCAGGGGGCCAGCTGGGGTGCCCTGAAGAATGTCCCAGATCAGGGTAGGTGTTTGCTTGGGACGTGGAGTGGCCTGAGCAATGGGTCTGTGGTGGTTTCAGGCTGGCCATGCCCCCCAGTGACCCAAGTGGAGGCCCTGGTATCTGGTATTTATTTATTTTCTATAATTGAAACTTTGTAGCCTTGAGCAGAGCCAAGCCTCCTGCTCACTCCATGGCCACAGGCATTTTTGTTGGGATTTATTTATTTTCTATAATTGAAACTTTGAAGCAGAGACCGAGGCAGGACAGGGCTGTGGGAGTTTGGCTTCCTCCATCGCCAGGGACAACTCAAGCCCCCTGTTCTCTCCAGCTGCGTGGATGCTGCCATTTTTGTGGGGATTTATTTATCTTCTATAATTGAAACTTTGTAGCATTGAGTGTAGGTCTGGGCCGGCCAGGGTGACAGGCAAGCTTGGCTTCCTGCATTGCCAGGGAAACCCAAGCCTCCTGCTTGCTGCAGCTCTGTTGCCACAGCCATCTTGATTGGGTTAATTTTCATACTGCTCCTGATTGGCTGATGTGCATGGCTTATGGATGTAGCAGAGTAAAGGTCAATTTGCATATCACTCTTTTATTAGATAGGGTAGGCAAAAGACAAACTATTGGGGAGAATTGTGATCAGGGCTAGATTTGATGACATATGTAAAGTAAGTTTGCACAAGTGCTGACACATAATAATTGTTTTCTTCCAGAATCCTGATCTCACTTATTATAATTATTATTCATTGATCACACCCTATATATCATGTCCTGTACACATTCTTAGGGGAAAATGTTTAGGCCAAAAGTAAGTTGGCTGTGCTGAGGACCATATGAAGATTTTACATGGATTATCTCTTTTGCTACTAAAAAATCCCTCCAAACTGCCTGACTGATTTGGTTCAGTGATTGAGCATCAACATAGGAACTGGAAAGTCACCATTCAATTACAGGTCAAGGCACATGCTCGGGTTGTGGACTCAATTCCCAATGGGCAGCTGATCAATGATTTTCTCTCAACATTGATTTTCTACTTCTCTCTCTCTTTCTCTCTGAAATCAATTAAAAATATATATATACAAGCTGGCTCACTTTCAGAACAATGGCTTGCCAAGTTTATAAAGCTGCAGAGTACGGAATAAGGCTGCAGATTTTACCACAGTAGCATGATATTCAGCTGTAGCACTAGGGGCTGTACATCTAGGAATGGTTTAGTCCAGGCGATCACTGTTCTGAAACATGACTCCCAACTCCAAAGTATCTATAATGAAGGTGCAGTTGGGCCCTGAATTTATAAATATTGAGACTCTTTAGGGACTCCCAGCTCCAGCTGCGAGACAGAATGGTGTTCGGATGTAAGGTGTGACCAAATTGTAATTCTCAATCATAGTAAAAGAAATATGTTTTGTAGTGTTCACTTACCCTAAAAATAATAGTAAATTTTAGCAGCATCTCACTCCACATGTTCTCCTATGCCATTGTTGAGTGAGGTAAGAATGAGGGACATGACCACTAGCCTACTTTCTCTGGCCCCTCAGTCCTCATGAGCAATGTATCCAGTGCTGGCTTCCCAGGGAGAAAATCATCCTGTCGCTAAAGACAAGTTTGAGAATTATGGTCTGTAGTGTAGATTAAAGGAAGGCTTTCCCTTCATTCTCCCGTTGATCCCTCTAGATGTCTGTTGAGTTGCTAATGTTTATTGGAAGAACTCTAAGATTAACTAACTGGTGACACAATTCTGTCTCTGAAGCTTCTATGATGGTTAATTTGACTCATCAACTTGACGGCCCTGCAGGGTGCCCAGATCTGGTTAAACATTATTTCTATGTCTCTCAGTGAAAGTGTCACAGAAGATATTAATATTTGAATTGGTGGACTGAATAAAGAAGGCAGCCTTCCCCAATGTGGGAAGGCCTGATTTAAAAACAAGCAAACAAACAAAAAACATGGGAAAATTAAATTAAATTCTTTCCCCCTAACTCCTTCTGCTGGACTCAGATGTTCTCCTGACTTTGTATCAGGACTTCGTTATGAATTTGTCAAAGTAACATTTCTTAAGTGGAGTAAAGGATGTGGAACAGTGAGTCCCAGTTCAACAACAGCCCTCAGGAGAAATTGAGATAGAAAAGTTTATTCTCACAGGCACTATAAGATGTACCCTGCATGCCTTGAGAGGCCACATGATATAGAGTGCAGACAGAGAGACTCAGGACCTGGATCACATGGGTGGGAATACTTTGGGGTCCCCAGACTATAGCCAATGGGTCATTTCAAACCAACAATATGGAATTGGCCCTTAGCCCCCATAAGAAAGGGGCCACGTCTGCCACCACCCACCCTCAGCTTCTAGTGACAGCCGGGCCTGACTAGTTCCAGCAATCAGAGCCTGCCAGTTGTGAGGAGGGACCACAGGAGGTTGGCAATCTGGAGGAGTCTGGCCAGCCCACCCTGATGGAGGCCGATTTGGGAGAGGTGCTGAGGAAGACTGGCTGGCTGATCCCACTCAATTGGGCCAGCTGGCTGGGTACAGTGTGCTTCATAGCGACCAGTTGTTCTGATCATTTCAGTGATTCTGGCCGTTCTGGTCACTTGGCCTTTATATATATGTATGATAAGGTATATATTAAAACTGAGTGAGAAGAGCACTATAAAAAAAGGAAGAAGCTATCTATGATAATACTCTTGTAATCTCAATTATTTTATTAATATCTATCCCTGCCCAACCCCCAAATCCTGATTTTCTGTGTAAGAATAAAAGCAATAGCTATTCAATAGTGACCACTGGGGTTTAATTGCTATAAAATGTTTTTGAAAGACTGTAAAGAGTGGATGGTATATACTAAACCGGGTTTCTTTTATTCTCTAAGCACATGTGCTGGGCAATTTCTAAAGAGAACCTTTCCAGACCATCACCAAGTCAGTGGCTTTGCCCTGGCCTGGCACTGGCCAGCTCTTTCCTCACACCTGGCCGTGGTGTTTGCCAGGGTCGCTGCAGGGAGGCAAATGTGGAGTGACAGGGCAAGAGGAATTGGCACAGGGCAGGCTCTGTGAATTTCTGGTTGGCTCTTTTTTTTTAATTTAATCATCATCACATCATTTTCTATGATAACATTCTAAAAATAAGTTTTCATCTAGGATGATGTTAGTAAATATATTTGTGACTGGACCAAGGTTAAAGCTACAAGTCAGCAAATAAACAAAATCACGTTTGTTTCTTTTTTGCAGATGCTATTTCTAAATCTTCTCTACAGAGGTCGACTGAGCAAAATTTTAGATCCCAGAGAGGAACCGACACGTAATCACACTGATGATTTTAATCAGGACAATCATCAGCTGAAGAATGACTTAGGGAACGCATAACCAGATCAGACTTTCCTTGACATTTTGCCACCTTTCCTAAATAAAATTATCATGCCATGTCCAATTCCTCTCTCATGCCTCACAGTTTTAAATACTTAAGACAGGATCACATTGGTTTTGGACTGACCCGCTCCAATTTGCATTCAGATTTTAAATGAAATGGTGACCTGAGATCCCTGGTGCTATACTGATTGTTGATCCAACCTCTAAATTTCACACATGATTTATTATCTTTCTAGCTGCCTGCTCTTTATTTTATTTTACTTATTTTTCAATTATGGTTGACATGCAATATTATATTAATTTCAGGTATACAACATAGGGATTAGACATTTATATGCCTTACTGAGTGCTTAACCAGATAAGTCTAGTAACCATCTTGCACCATACATAGTCATTACAGTATTATTGACTATAACCCCTATGCTGTTCTTTACATCTCCATGCCTATTTTTATAAGTGATCAATTGCATTTCTTAATCCCTCTTACATTTTTTTTTCCATCTCTCCAACCTCCTCCCATTTGGCCACCATCAGTTTGTTTGTTGCCTTATCAATAAGTTTGTGGGATTTTTGTTTGTTGGTTGGTTTAATTTGTATTTTAGATTCTACATATAATTGAGATTCTATGTTGTTTGTCTTTTCTCTGAATTGGCATTTTGCTCTTTTAAATGGGAAAGCACCATGAAAGTCTTTCAGATATGATGGAACAGGAGTATCCTACTTTTGTCTCAGTGGGTGCAGAGAAAATTATTTAAATACTAGAGGCCTGGTGCACAAAATCCATGCATTGGGGGCGGGGGGTGTCCCTCAGCCTAGCCAGCACCCTCTCCAATCTGGGACCCCTCAAAGGATGTCTGACCACCCCTTTAGGCCCGGTCCCACTGGACTGCTGGCTCCCAACTGCTTACCTGCCTCTGCCTGATTGCCCCTAACCACTTCTGCCTGATTGCCCCTAACCACTTCTTTCCCTGTCTTTTTCTCATCTTCCTCCTCCTCTGACTCATTCATTTTTAATCTCTCCAGTGACACCACTGGGAGAGGGTGATCAGGAGAAGGAAAAGTAGACAAAATCTCAACCTGTCACATCCCACCTGAAAAGATGGGGTGTTTCTTCTTCCCTCCCCCCTCTCTCTCTAATCCGTCCTTGTTTTGTTTTATTCCAAAGTGGAGAGAAATGAAGCTCAGAATTGAGAGAAAGATACATAAAGTGGTGGCTATGAATGTCAACACCTGTATTATCCTTATTGACAGAATAATAGAGAAAAAGAAAGAAGCAAATAGAACTTTGAAACTGGCTTAAGAATCAGACAAATTGAATGTGGATCCTGCCACTGAGGGCTGGCTGGATAAAATCATGTAATCTATCTGACCTTTAGTTACCATATTCACAAAATTCCAAATGCACATTTCTTGAGTGTTTTTTTTAATGGAGATTAAATATAATGTATGTAAAAATTCTAACATAGTACAAAATATAGCTTACCCATTAAAATTATTTCAGACATTGAAAGTTCCAATTATTTTATAACTATACTAGTGACCCAGAGTGCAAAATTGTGGGAGACCCAGACCCGTGGGAAATCACCAGAGACCCCATCATGCTACAGGCTTCTCCTGAGTCCCAAAGCACTGCAGGACCCAGAGTCAAGCCCCCACCCACCTGTACATGCCTTGCCATGCCCACAGCCCCACCCACCCACATGTGCCACATTGCGCACACAGCCTCCTGGTGTCCAGTCTTTGAGGTTAGGGCCACTGGCTTTTTATAATATATATGTAAAATAATTTTCTATAACATCTTTTTGGCTTTATTACATATGTGCGTCATAGATTGTGCCTGTTTCTATAAAAAAATAGTTAAAATATAAGTATGTGTTCAAAGTACTAATTCATGGGTTATTTTTTAAAAAAATATATTCCAGACACTAATGCAATAAAAAAAAAATATATATATATATATATATATGTGTGTGTGTGTGTGTGTGTGTGTGTGTGTGTGTGTGTTTATATATATATATTTGGGAATAAGTTATTTCTACATTAATGGATAATTATGTATGCATATTATATGTTCTTTTTTAAAAATATATTTTATTGATTTTTTACAGAGAGGAAAGGAGAGGGATAGAGAGTTAGAAACATGGATGAGAGAGAGAGATTGATCAGCTGCCTCCTGCACGCCCCCTACTGGGGATGTGCCTGCAACCAAGATACATGCCCTTGACCAGAATTGAACCTGGGACCTTTCAGTCCGAAGACCGACACTCTATCCACTGAGCCAAACTGGTTTCGGCAATATATATTCTTAAATATTAATTTTCTTCATAATATTTAAGAAAATCAAATTATAGCCGATTTATAGTCCCTCAATTTAATATTAACTCTATGAATTAAATCTACATGTCTGGCTAGTGAGGAAAGCTAAATTATGACATATTTAACTTGTAGCAAGCAATATTCTTTCTATAGCTCCAAGTGAATATTCAGATTAGCTTAGTGATAATAGGTAAATGTGCTTCGGGTATATTTTTTACCAGTATAAAATCTAATTATTTTCTATAGCAACTTTTTCATGTTATTAAATTGCTACATGTGCATCATAGATTGTACCTATTTCTATAGAAAACAAATAATTAAAATACAAGTACATGTTCAAGTTATTCATTCATGGGTTTTACAAACAAATTGCATTCTAGGTACCAATGCAATAAGAAAATTAATCAATTTCCATTAAAAATAAATAACCAAAACCTTGCTTTAAGGAAGTAAAAATGTTGTTTCAAGAGCTGGACATTGTGCCAGCTCTCTAGGCAAAGTGGCAAAATTCAATGGGCAGTTATATTTGTGGCACATGGACATTCTTGACAGGAGGGAAGATATAGTTCTGCATCTAGAGTTGGTGCTGAGCATCTCTTAGTCAGATTCCACTCTCATTAGTACCGCCACATTTTAGCTCACTGCTGCAAAGTATCTGAACTAAGATAATTGTTATATTTTCTTGGTTTTATCTAAAATTATCAGCTCTGTGAGAGTGGAAAAGGCTCATCTAAAATCAATATCAAATTTGTTTTGCATCCGATATAAGTTTAGTACTGACTCATCCTCACAGAGTTTTGTATATATTTAATACATTTCAAATGAAAAAAAAAACAGATGCTAAGAAGCCTAGCATCCATTCATTCATTCATACACCCAGTCATTAGCAAATATTAGAAATATTAGCATCTACTAGATGCTAGAAACTTCTCAAAGTCTGTGTACCTAAAAATGGAGACAACTTAATCTCTGTCTTCCAGTGGGTCAAGGAACACATAATTATGCTATATACATAATTACAGGACATGCATACTTATATGCATAGATACATCATTATGACACATACATGAGGATGTTAATATGGTAAGTCCTCCAATGTCAGGATGAAGACTTTAGTACAGAAGAGTCTATGTTTAATTGCCCAGAGAGCTCATGGAACACTTCCTGTGGCATATGCCAGGTAGGTGATGTATTACCGCACTCTTCTTCAGGAACATTATTTCTCTCCTGCCACCTCATGTTATTCTAGTGTACTAATGTTATTCTAGTGTACTAATCCCACTGCCTTTATTTAATACATGTATTTATTATTTATTCATAAAATTATTTTATGTATTTCAATTCTTCAATTATCAATAACTGGGTTTTTATAGTGATCCAGATACAGTGGTACCTCGATATACGAGTGCCCTAACATACGAGATTTTTGAGATACGAGCCATCGAGCGAGCGATTTTTGCTTTGAAATACGAGCAACATTTGAGATAGGCGTAATCCCGCGGATCGGCCGGCTGCACACGACCCACCAGTTTACCGCGACTCCAGTGTCTCGTAGTTTCCCACCCCTCAAGGTTATGGAATGAATTAAAATTGTATCTAGAGGTACCACTGTATTGCTAAATCCTTTTCATATATTGTATTGTTAAACTAGAGGCCTGGTTTGTGAAATTCATGCATGGATAGAGTCCCTAGGCCAGAGCTGATCTGTGGGGTGACTGGTGGGCAGGATGATCAGGGAGCCACTGCTGGGTCCCACCTTGGTTGGCAGCCTGACACTACCCACTCACCAGCCCTGACTGGGAGCAGCTCCTGCATTGAGCATGCCCTCATCATTCCATTGTTCAGTTGATGTTCATATTAGGGTTTTATTATATAAGAGGCCTGGTGCATTAAATTCTACAGTGGGGGGTCCCTCAGCCCAGCCTATGCCTTCTCAAAGTCCAGGAGCCCTTGGAGGATGTCTGACTGATGGCTTAGGCCCACTCCCTGAAGGATGGGGCCATAAGCCAGCAGTCAGACATCCTTAGTGTTGCCACATATACAGTGGCCACCACCACTATGCTCGCCAGCCATGAGCCCAGTTTATAGCTGGGCAGTGCTCCCTCTGTGGGATCAGGCTGAAACCGGTTTTCCAACAACCCCTGAGAGGTCCCAGATTGCAAGAGGGCACAGGCCAGGCCAAGGAACCCCAGCAATGCATGATCGGGGCTGGGGAGAGATGCAGGAGGTTGGCCAGCTAAGGAGGGACTGTGGGAGGGTTCCAGAGCATTTCAGACCCATCTCGCTGAGTTCTAATCAGCTGGACCCCAGCAGCAAGCTAACCTATGGGTTGGAGCATCCGCCCCCTGCTGGTCAGTGCATGTCATAGTGACTGGTCAACCAGTCAACTGTCTGCCCCCTGGTGGTCAGTGAATGTCACAGCGAGTGGTTGAGCAGTCTTAGCATATCATTAGCATATTACACTTTGGTTGAACAGCCACTGTGTCGACCAGACATTTAGTATATTAGACTTTTATTATATAGGATTCTTCAGCAATCAAGATCATGACCATAGTCCTATTTTATAGGTGATAAAATTTGACTTCAGATAGTTATAGCAATGCTCTCACTACTTGTTATATTCTGAAACTATCCAGGAGTCTAGCCAGAGTTATTCATTAGATCAAAAGACACTCCTATCATCCAGGAAATTGCAAGGGAACTTGGGATAAAGACCAAATATTTATTTCTTATTTTATCACAATTTCATTGTGTTGTATTACAATACAAACGCAAGAAGAAGCTTAGAAAAATAATTTTATATTTGAAGTATATACTATAAACAGGATCCCTTTTAACGAGCCTCTAGGTATTAATACTGATCTGCTCTTTGCTTTCTAATTCAATGATGACTTCAGCTCCCTCATCCACAGTTTGCTCAGATGTAGCATTGAAGTAATCATTCTAGTCCTGCCTACTCACAGCATTGCCGTAAAATTAAATGAGAACATTCATTTTAAAGTGCTTGGAAACAATAAAAAAATGACATAAAATTTTACGTTATAGGCACTTTCTTGTTGTCCTGGCAACTCCCTGTTTGTCGAAATTGAAAAAAAAAATTTTTTTTTTTGTATATTTGAACCTAAGTTACAATTTCTTAGGTCGTTCTGTGAGAAATATAAATCTTAGAATGTCATGCCTTCATATTGCTGCACACCAAATGCTTTCCTCTCTCCCTGTGCCCTACACTGAGCCAAAGCCTAAATATCAATCTCCTTCTCATAAGTCCATTTTCTATCTACTTCAACAACAGTTCTGCCAGTATTTCCTTTTTAGTATAAGGAATTCACATTAAAAACACTAATTTTATATATCCATACAAACCCCTTCTTAAAATAAATAATAATAGCAAAAACAATTGTTTCTTCATCTTACCTGCTCCAATCCATTTCTTACTGGCTAAGAATAAACCTTTTCAGTTCTTTGGCTGCTTCCCGCATGCCACACACTGGGGACTGAGCCTGCAAGCCGGGCATGTGCCTTGATCAGAAATCAAACTGTGACCTCCTGTTTCATAGATCGATGTTCACCCACTGAGTCATGCCAGCCAGGTTTCTTTTTATTTTTATTTTTATTTTATTTTAATTCTTTCAATTATTTTCATTATTAGGTCTGCTTGTAACACTTTCTAAAAGACTCCTTCACAATTTTTTCCAAGTCTACCAATTCTTGTGGGTAAGGAGGGCTACAATTTTTAAAACCTTTTAATTTAGCATTTCAGTTTCACATATTTTATTTCTAATAGCTTATATCTGTTCTCCAAATATTCCTTACTTTAGTGTTATTTCCTATCTCTCTATGGATAATGAAGATCTTTCTCTTTTTTTTCGCCAACCTTCATAGATTCTATTTCTTGCTTGCTTCCTTTAAATTTGGTTGATTGTCTTTCTTTTACACTTGAGACTATGTTACCTAAGGTAAAGGACCAGATGCTAAAACACAAAAACCTAAAATAGTGTGGCTAACAATAACAGAATACTAAGAAATAGTATGAGAGTGAGAAATCTGGGTTAATGACATAGCTTCCTTCCAAGGAGTCACTCGTGGTGTCTGCTTTCTTCCACAGTTTTGCTCTGCAGTCACCTGGATCTTGTCCTTGTCCGCATAATTGAAGCTGAGTCATTTGTTCCAGGGGAGTCTGCACCCCAATTGGCAGAAAGAGGAAGGGAGAGAAATTCCAGGGCTCCAAGTCCTTTTGAAGCAAGTAAGGTAGGCTAGATGCTACATGCATCATTTTATTTTATTTTTTTTATATTTACAATATATTTTATTGATTTTTTACAGAGAGGAAGGGAAAGGGATAGAAAGTCAGAAACATCAATGAGAGAGAAACATCAATCAGCCACCTCCTGCATACCCCCTACTGGAGTTGTGCCCGAAAGCAAGGTACATGCCCCCGACCAGAATTGAACCTGGGACATTTCAGTCCGCAGGCCGACGCTCTATCCACTGTGCCAAACCGGTCTTGCATGAATCTTTTTAAAATGTAGATTTCACTTGGATCCTTAGAGCTGCCAGGGAAGTCACCTGTGAATTTCGGTTGTGTTTCTATGGGAGAAGGAAAGAGCATCATTTGAGGACCACTGGGCTTCTTTGCAGGGACCTGTCCTAAGATATCTGGAGACATTTGGCTGCCGTTCAGCTTTGACAGTTGGCTGGTATACAGCTTTGCAAGCTCTGAGCGCGTGGTGGCATTTTTTGGGGTTTCTGTCTCAGCTGTGGAGTGAATAGACCATTGGACTATCGGGCTCTTTTTGTTTGTTTGTTGTTTTGTGTTGATTAGTACTATGTGGGCTTTCTATTGGGCTGGCCAAATAGTCAATAACTTATTTGTTTTCCTAAATGTATGTTCTAAGTCCTGCTGGCTAGTCTAGAATCTTCATAAGGGGGCCTTTAAGTTATTGAATGTGTAAACTTTTCACTTAAATCCCCTTTATTTAGTATTGTGTCCTACCCAAAAGTGTATCTGGTGTACCCTAGTACATGGTTCAGCTACTTTATTCTATCCCAAGAATAAAAATCCTGCTTTCTGACAGATGGGGGGAAGAAAGCTGGGCTGAATGCGGAATTTGGGGAGGAGTTTAACGTTGGGTTAGACCTTTAAACAATTCTCCTGTTTTTGTTTTAATTCTGTCCTCAAACCCGGTGTTTTGGGAGGGTTGTGAGGGAAGTCTGTCAGTTCTTGGCTTTCTCACGAGAGTCAATGGGACCAGTGCATCTCCCCAACTGATGTGCAAGAGGTCAGATGGGTACATTCTCCTGTCAGTAACAACAGGTCCATCTGCTGCCCCGTGCCCCAAATATGGCTGCTAATGCCCCTCAACCATTCTCTTTGACTTGTGGTGTGTATTCCTTTTAAAAAAGAATTCCTTTATTATCATTTTAGTGAGATTTCAGAAAAGCTAAAAAGCACATGCTTTCCATATCAATATTTTCATTGGAAGTGATCAGGAGTGGATAAATTGTTCATGACATCCTACCTTTGAAAACATTCTAGGGATCCTCATCGCATGCAATGAAGAAGGAAATCCATATTCCTCAGCATCCCTAGTAAGGTTCTCCGAAACCAGAACCCTCGCCCCTTCTCTGTCTCCCCTTGATAAGGCTCACTTCCGGACACAGTGGGCATCCTGCCATTTCTTCACCTCTTCTTCTTACTCTATTGTTTTTCTTTTAATGCAGGAAAATCGGTAGCATTAATTTTCTTGAATTTCTTATGATCCCTTGATATCATATTGCATTATAATGAACTACAAATGCATGTGTCATCATGTCTTTCCCATCCTGACTGCCATCCTTTTGGAGCTACTAAAAGTTAGGTTCTTGCTGAAACCGGTTTGGCTCAGTGGATAGAGCGTTGGCCTGAGGACTGAAAGGTCCCAGGTTTGATTCTGGTCAAGGGCATGTACCTTGGTTGTGGGCACATCCCCAGTAGGGGGTGTGCAGGAGGCAGCTGATTGATGTCTCTCTCTCATCTATGTTTCTAACTTTCTATCCCTCTCCCATCCTTTCTGTAAAAAATCAATAAAATATATTAAAAAGTAAAAATTAAAATAAATAAATAAAAGTTAGGTTCTTGGTCCTTCAATTTGTATGTTAGTTTCACCCAGCATAGTGACTAGTAGAGAGTGTGTGTCCCCTACATCTTTGTGTGATTCATTGAATATTCTGTAGATGCAGCCAATGTAGAAAGGTGGCCAAACATTTGGTTTTGAGTAATATATTTCATTTTACAAAATATTACATATGATATAATTATATGTATATATTATATAATTGAACATATGGTTACTGAGTGTCCCTCATAGCAATTCACTTTCTTATGTTATAGATCTTTCCCTAAGAAAAGTAGAAATGGAAGCCAATAATGCAAGTACCATAAAAAAAAATAACTGAAGGGCTTCTTCACATTATCTACACTAAGAAAAGAGAAAGATGCAAATTGACCATACCTTCGTGATGCCCACCAGCCAATCAGGAGAGAGTATGCAAGTTAACTCAACAAAGATGGCAGTTAATTTGCATATGCAGGTGCCAAGCGACCAGGGGCAGGACACTTGCATTGTTGCCATGGCAATGGCACAGGCATTCTGTGCTCCAGCAGCTCTGAGCCTCTAAGCAGCGTGGGAAGGCAGAAAGGCAACTCCAGGAGGAGCAAATGCAGAAAGGCAGCTTGGTCCAGAGCAAAGGTGGTGCTGGCAGCCAGGGGAAGGAAGGCCCATTCTTGCACAAATCTCCATGCATCAGCCCTCTAGTTTTTTTGTTTGTTTTTTATTTAAGTGGGTAAACTTTTAAAATCTCTTACATATAACCTCTCACACACTCACACTTCATTGGTTCTATTTCTCCCAATCAGCACAGCCTCATATGGAAACCAAATGAGAACTTGAAGTCAAACACATCAATGTTAGGATCATTTATGATATTTATGATATCATAAATATACTATCCTAATACAGAAAAAAGGAGCAATGCTAGCCATGAAACTATATTTGCCATCTATATAACATATTAGCCCAACTTCGATTATTACTTCTAGTTAGGTTCTAGATATCCTTCTTGGTCTCTTACTGCTAGCTAACCACAACCAAGTTTCCACATCTGTAAATATCTAATAATATAACTTTATTATTAGGTGGTCCTGGGGATTAAATAAGTTCAGTTTTTGGGTACAATGGCCGTCTTTGTTATAAGCTTAATGATAAGAATTAAGTCCATCTTATTCACTTCTATATTCCTGTCTTCTAGGGAACTTTTAATAAATACCCATTGCATAAATAAATGAGCAGATGAATTGACTAGTATGCTAACAAGGTAGCATAAATAATTATGAATTTCTTGTCTCTATTTTTATAACTTTTTGTCTAAACTTTTCCATTACTTTCTACCATTTTTTCCTTTTATCCTCCCACTTCTCTTACTGTCTTCTTTTTCTCTTTTCTCTTTTCCTTTCCCCCTGCTTTTCTCCCCGCTTTCTTCTCTCCTTCCTTTCATTCTTCCCTTCCCTCCTTCTTTCCCTTCCTTCCTTCCTTCCTTCCTTCCTTCCTTCCTTCCTACCTTCCTTTCTTCCTTCCTTCCTTCCTCCCTCCCTTCCTTCCTTTCTTCCTTTCTTTATTACATGTTGTACAAAAATCTCTATCTTCCAATTATTCCCACTACATTTTGCTGTAAATTAGTCTATAAAAAGTCAGTAGCAAAAGCCGTTTTGCTCAGTGGATAGAGCGTCATCTTGCAGACTGAAAGGTCCCAGGTTCGATTCCAGTCAAGGGCATGTATCCTGGTTGTGAGCACATCCCCAGTAGGGGGCGTGAAGGAGGCAGATGATCGATGTCTCTCTCTCATTGATGTTTCTGACTCTCTATCCCTCTCCCTTCCTCTCTGTGGAAGATCAATAAAATACATTTTTTTTAAAAAGGCAGTAAAATTAATCATAAATATACTATCCTAGTATAGAAAAGAGGATCAATGCTAACCATGAAAGTATATTTGCCATCTATATAACATATTAGCCCAACTTTGATTATTACTTCTAGTTAGGTTCTAGATATCTTTCTTTATCTATTTTGTGACCAATTTTATTTTATTGTAAGAGTAGTGCCTGATTATCTATTTTTTAAAATATGTTTTTTATTGATTTTAGATAGAAAGAAAGTGAAAGGGAGAGAGAAAACATATCAGTGTGAGAGAGAACCATCAATTGGTTGCTGCTTGTATGCATCTGGACTGAGGATTGAACCCACGACCTCAGCATGAAACCTGATCAGATATTGAAAAGACAACCTTTTTGTGTATAAGATGATCCTTAACCAACTGACCCACACTGGCCAGGGCCTGTTTGATTATATTTTTGATCAATTAATGCTCTTTTTATTTTTCATTGTAGAAAAGAAACACGGAAAAAATTGACCTATCCTTATTAGGGTCCTTTTTGTATACATAGCATTTGCTAAGCATCCACTCCAGACCAATACATTGTACTTATAAACCCATTTACTAGTATTTAATGCAATAATCTTACAAGTCAGTTGTAATTCTACCTGTTCCGGACAAATGACAAAAATGAGATTCAGGGAACTTAAAAGCTCCTTACACAATGTCTCAGAACAACTACTGGGTTGAATCAATATGCAAATTATACATTTTCTGTAAAGCTCAGGATTTTTCCACTACACCAATCTCCTTCTCCTGACAGACTAGACAAAAAGCAATCTGGTTTCCTTAACTGAACTTCTCATCTACTCTTGCTTTGGCATAATTATGGTTTGAGTTTCTCAAACACCTGGACAGAAATGTGTTGCCAAGTAATGCAAATAAATTACATCTCCCATAATTTTTTATAATACTAGAGGCACAGTGCATGAAATTCATGCACGATAGGGTCCCTAGTGTCCCTCGTCTTCCTTTGTTCCATGCTGCCCCCTGGAGGTCAGTGCACTTCATAGTGAGCAATCAAACTCCCAGTTGGTTGAACTCCCAAGGGGACAATTTGCATATTAGACTTTTATATATAAAGGCAATATTGATGCAAACAAACAATATTGATGCAACTCATACTACTTTATATGAGGCATGCAGAATAAGGCTCAACATGGGTAAGATGGATCAAGTATGGGCAGCTCTCTGAGGTTCTGAAGACCTTTTTAAGTCAATGTCAGATAGGTCTCTAAGTCACAGTTCCTCTCTCAACATATTGTGCCATATTAAGTCATCACTGATAGACATTATTTTTAAGAAGGAACATTTCCTTAAGAGAAAAACCTAAGGGACTTGTGGTCCATCTTTTTGTCAAAACCCTGCCTGTTGATATCATTGCTATTGATTCAGATTTTCTTGTAACCCATATATATTCCTTCCTCTCCATCGTCACTGCCACTGTTAAGTTCAGACCACTTGCGCCTCTCATCTTGTTTATTAAAACTACCTAAAACTCTTTTTCCACCTCTTCCCTAGTTCCCTTCTATACGAGCTTCACAAGCCTGCTGTAACAAACTATGCCAAACTTAATGGCTCAAAACAATGTAAATGTATTACCTTACAAACCTGGAATTCTCAAGTCAGAAATGGATCTCATTGGACGAACGTCAAGGTGTGCACAGGGCTTTGTATCTTGGTGATTCTGGAAGAGGATCCATTCCCTTGCCTTTTCCAGCTTCCAGGGATTTCCCATGTCCTTGTTTTTGTCTCCATCTTCAAAGCTTGCAACATAAGAACGAGTCTTTCTCTTGCTTTCACCTCTTTGTTTTATTCACTTCTGCCTTCTTCTTGTTATTACACTGGGCATTTCTAGGTAATATCCCCATTTCAAAATCCTTAATCTAACCATCTCTGCAAAGTCTCTTTAACTATGCCAGGCAATATACTCACAGAACCTGAGCATTAAGATACAGACATCTTTGGGGCCTATTATGCCTTCCAAGTCCTTTCAGAAGTCATCACTGCAGTGACCTCTCAAATATTCAGAACAAGACATAATATCCCTTGTGCTGCCATGATTGTTCCTTACTTTGTCTCCAATGATTTGATCCCTGCTGACTTGAAGCCAAATATCTCAATACCACTCCCCAAATGTGGGTGAGCATGAGCAAATGACAAATTACCTCTGTCTCAGTTTCCTCATCTATAAAATAGGAGCAGTAATAGTTTTTTACAAGGTTACTAAGAAATATATAACTCAATTCATTGGTCAGACTAAGCTTTCTAGTCCCTAATGATGTGGATTTATATCTCCGTACTTTGCTGCCTCATGTAACTATTTAAATTTCAATTAGGTGAAGTAAAATAGAATTACAAATCCATCCCCTCCATTAGCCCTGGCCACATTTCACTGCTGTCTAGTGACTACCATACTGAGCAGTACAGATATAGAACGTACCCAAGACTATATAAGTTGAATAGACTTTCCTTTTAAAATATTAATATATAATATTAAGTTGTACTGTACAAAATTGCTCTTTCTGTAAATCCAAAACGATCAAGCATCAGCAATACTGTTTGGTGTAGCCACATACTTCTCGGAAGCCAGTAGTCCTATCAAACTCAACTTCAAGAGGGACTTCCTCACACTCCACTTACCCTAAAAATACCCAGCTCAGAATTAAAATAAACCCAAACCTGGCTTATGCTTTTTCTCCATTTTATGCCCAGAAATAATATAAGCATTTTCCAAATCTGGTTTATAAATTTTTCTTTTAAAAAACCTATAGATTGCTCGTTTTTTTCTATATCACAATAAATTTGTCCTAAAGTTGAAACGTGATTTTTTTTTTACAAACTGGCCAGCATTTTGCATGTTTGCACCTGGAGTTCTCTCTCTGTGTGTGTGTGTGTGTGTGTGTGTGTGTTTGATTTAGTATTTCTAAAAAGTTCCTGGCAAGCAGAAACTTGGCTCTTCTGGTTTAAAAGTTATAGGGCTGGTGGCCACGGTAAGAAACAAAGCAAAACAAAACACAACTACATAACAATTTTTAGCAATTTAATGGGACACCTATGACTCCAAGTTTTGCATTTGGGAATTTCTATAAAACTTCATTAAGCCTCGTATTAAATTACTCCCAAATAACTTAAACACACTGCTAGAATCAGGATCCTGGTTTCCCGTTCCATATTTACTGTTGAGTATTCTATCAAGTATTTGTTGACACAGCTGTAGACCAAGAAAGAAAATACTAGAATCAATTTCCACAAGCACAAGCTTACTTACTTTTTTTATTGCTGAATCGCCAGCATCTAGAGCAATAGCTGACACATAATAGGTGCTCAACAAGTATTTATGATCGACGGAAACACTTGATATACCTGTTATTAGTTATACCTAATTAAATTTATTATTACAGATGTCATAATGTTATATTCATATTTTGAAACTGTTAAATAAAATATAAAACCAGCCATAGGCATATTTGTGCATCTTAGAATGACAAAGCTTTATATGATACCATGTCCTTACTTTCAAGATGAGAAAACAGATTCCCAAAACCAGCCTGACTTTATCATGTATTGGCAACAAATGAGTGCAAATGTAGCAACAATAAAACAATTTGTGAACGTTAATTAAAATAAAAGGCACCATGTCTATAACAAGGACCAGTTCCCAGACTCTTTCCTGGCTGCTTTAACCAAGTTAACAGTTCTAAAGCTCACAACCACCCTCTGAGGTGGGTCCTCTTACTATTCTCATTTTGCAGAGGGGACACACAGAAAGTGGGGATGACTGCCCCAAAACTGGCCAGTTGTAGCAAAGCCAGAATTCAAACCCAGAAAGTGTGGTTCCAGAAACTTCATTCTTCATCACTAGCCATACTTTCTAAATAAAAAGTCAACTGCAGCACGTAACATTTTAATGGGGAGAAGTATTTTTGTCTCAGAAATGACTGACGTCTTTTGTTTGGGACACTCAGCCAAGGTGCTATTAGCACAAGCCAATGGAAAATGAACGTCTGAACTGGATGCTGGGAGAGAACTTACTCTCCATGATCACGTAGCCAGGGTTTCCCGGTAGTCCCTCCTGATACCGGGGCCTGAGCTTGCAGCTGATTTTATTTTCTTGTTGTTTTTCCTTCATCCTTGATCTTAAGGACCATGGGCCTGATTTTGAGTCACTGTCCCTGCCTTCCATAAGCAGTTTGATTCTCACAGGTATGCCTGTGCACCTGTAGAAGGCACAACATATCATCTGTGTTCAGGTATGATTCGACTGCCAGAAAGGGTGGGACAGGGCAGAAGGTAGCATCTCTAAACTGAGACCTCCTTAAAGAATCACACTAGCTCAGCTGGCATAGCTGAATGTTTGAGAGTCCACTGATAAACCAGGAGGTCAGGGGCATATGCCCGGGTTGCAGCTGGATCCCCAGTGTGGGCGAGCAGGAGGCAGCAGATCAATGATTCTCTTTCAGCATTGATGTTTCTATCTCTTTCTCCCTCTCCCTTTCTGAATTCAATTGTGTGTGCGTGTGTGTGTGTGTGTGTGTGTGTTAAGTAATCAAACTAGGTACTCTTTAAAACACAAAAAATCCTCACTTCAAAACCCTGGAGTTAGCAGAGGACCAGACACTTTCAAGGTAAAACCCTGGAAAACTGTAAAGGAAAAAAAAAAAAAAAAAATATATATATATATATATATATATATATATATACCCACACACATATACATATATATATATATAAAATAAATAAATAATCACAGTCTTACTTCTGAGCTTGGAAAATATCTCTGCTTAAACTATCTCATAGTAGAATGACTATTTCTATGAGGAAGGAAATGATCAACTAATGCAAAAAATTACCATTTATCCAAATAACAGGATAATTTTTGTTACTATTTTCTTAAAGTTTTATCCTCACCTTCTTCTCCAAAGGAGAGGAGTTGCTCCATTTTTCACAGGCCAAGAAAAATCATGATGTAAAGTTTTCTGTATAAAACTTAAATCCTATATTTAAAAGTAATCTTACCAAGCTCAAAGCTCTCAGAATTGCCACTTGAAAAAAACAAAACACATCTATTTAGAACGCCAATTGAAAACATTCTTTAATTACATAAACACCCTGCAGTCTTTAGTTTCTTTGGCATTTACAATTTGAATATAATTGTATTTCTCCAGCTCATATTTTATACCTTAGCAGCTCATATTTCATACCAAAGACTTAACTCGCAACATGATTATTAACAATGTGTGGACAATTATTTGATTAACAGTATGTTTGTTTCAAACACCAAAATACTCAACACATATTTAACAATTAAACACTGTAGTTTCTTAAAATATAATGGCTTTTTATACAGATTCATGAAACAGGGGGTCCTTTTAGTCTCCCCTATGAGCTTGAGTCTGTGCCCTAGAAGACAGACTATCACAATTGTGAGTGTAGAATAATATATTATTACAGTGTATTCAATTAAGCCGGAGATATTCAAGAAACGTATAGGCCATTCCATCAACTATAACAACAAGAACTCTTTTCTTTCAGATTTACAAAATACAAAGTAGTTGGGGGACACTATATTTCAATAGGTTTTGGGATAAATTGCATAAATAAATAAATATCTGCTTTGCATGGTTTATGTGGTCAGGTGTCCATTACCAAACTACCACTGCATAAGACCTAACTACAAAATCTCTCTAGCCTATAACAAACAATTTGACTTTGCTGTCCACATGTCTGAGTGGCCATCTAGTCAGCTTTGTTGACCTTGGCTGGATGCACTTAAATAAAGGGCGTGAGATGGCAGTTGACTGAGGACATTAGTCTTGGCACGACGACATGTCAATTCAACCCCATTCCTTCCACATATTTCTCATCCTCCAGGTATATATATATATATATATATATGTATATATATATATATATATATCTTATATAATAAAAGCCTAACATGCTAAGTGTCCAGTCAACCAGTCGGCTGTTCAACCAATCAAAGCATAATATGCTAATGATATGCTAAGGCAGCTCAACTGCTCTCTATGACATGCACTGACCACCAGGGGGGCAGACGCCCTGATCAATTGGTTATTTGCTGCTGGGGTTTGGCCGATAGGACTGAATGAGATGTGCTGGACACACCCTGGAGCCCTCTCATGGTCCCTTCCAGGCTGGCCAACCTCCTGTTTCTCTCCCTAGCCCCAATCATGCACTGGTAGGGTCTCTTGGCCTGGCCTGTGCCCTCTTGCAATCTGGGATCCCTAGGGGGATTTTGGAGAGCCTGCTTGGGCCCAGTCTCACAGGCTAGGCTGAGGGACCCCACTGATGCACAAATGCATGCATTGGGCCTTTAGTGTATACTAAAAGGCTAATATGCAAATTGACTGTATAGTGTAATGACCGGTCACTATGACATGCACTGACCATCAGGAGGCAGACACTCAATACAGGAGTTGCCCTCTGGAGATCAGTGTGCTGCTCTTGCAGAAACTCTGAGCTGAGCTCATGACTGGCAAGCACAGCGTCAGTGATGGGAGAGGTGGTGGTGGGGAGCAGTCCTAAGCTGTCAGTTGGACATACCCAAGGGGTCCCAGACTACGAGAGGGCACAGAGGCTGGACTGTGGGCACAGAGGTTGGGCTGAGCCTGAGTGCACAAATTTTGTGCACTGGACCTCTAGTATGTACAGTGGTACCTTGAGATACGAGTGCCCTAACATATGAGATTTTTGAGATACGAGCCATCGAGCAAGCGATTTTTGCTTTGAAATACGAGCAACATTTGAGATAGGAGTAATCACACCGGTCGGCCGGCTGCACACGACTCACCAGTTTACCACAACTCGAGCGTCTCATAGTTTCCCACGCCTCAAGGTTACAGAATGAATTAAACTCATATATTGAGGTACCACTGTATATATATGTATATTCATGAATGAGGCACAAGGGAGAGCAGGCAAGGCAAACTACACAAGAGTTATTCAAACCTCTGCACACATCACATTGGCTAATTCCCTTTGGCTGAAGGATATGACATGATTAAGCATAGTGTCAAAGAGAGAGGCACTTTGCCTTGCCCAAGTGAGAAACTACTGCAGAGTTACATGGCCCAATGATGTATCTATAGAAGGGCAATAAATTGGAGTCAAGTTTAAAACCTACTATACCTCTCATTTGGAGGGGGGAAAGTAAGATTCTAATTCTAAGCACTAATGAAACTAGAGAATCTATGAAAAAGGTCAAAGATTGTGTTAAAGGACTAGACTAATAATCTAGACTAGCATATGGTCATCTTAGCGACAATACATCAAGGCTGATGCAGCTGATGGAGCTCAGAGAATAAGTGCAGGTGAAGTTCTGAGAGGTAAACAAGTGCTGGTTAGACTGTCCTTGCAGGTCAGTTATCTACCTTTCTCTGTCCTGCTCTGTTCTCTGGACTTTACCAAAAGGCCTCATTGCCCTCTGGCTTATATCTGGGTTCCCCAAAGGGAGACACTGACAGGAGATGGGAAGCAAGAGTTTGGAGGAGAATGAAGTCCTAGTAAAGAGTTGGCAGCGTTTTGAAGGAAGTATTTTCAGATATTTATCATCTATCTATTATCTATCTATCTATCTATCTATCTATCTATCTATCTATCTATCTATCTATCTATGTATTTATCCATCTATCTATCCATCCATCCATTTATCTATATATCCATCCATCCATTTATCTATCTATCATCTATCTATCTATCTATCTATCTATCTATCTATCTATCTATCAGACTGGAAATGTTCCCAGGCTTTCCATCCAATGGAGTTCACTGTCTTTCAATGGCTTTCCCTAAGCCTGACTAGTCTATTGAAAAGTCTTTTTATTAAACACTCCTCCATCCTCAGAGTGTATGGATCATCTATTCCTATGGGAACTGTGCATGAAAAGGGAGAATCAAGAATTTGAGCTCAAGTCTGTCTGATGAAAGGTCTGATCTCTTTATCATTACTCTAGTTTCTATCTAGGCTTTGGAAACGGGTGTGTTAGTAAATTTTTAGTTTCTATTTCTTATGTAAAGAATGATAACCACCAACAATATAGTTATAGCAGTTAGCACCGATGGAGTGTTTACTGCATGCTAAAGATTCTTCTAAGTCTTTTGTAAACATTAACACTAGTCAATCTCACCATACATGTTATCATTAATTCTCTTTTCTAGATGAGAGAAATGAGACATGGTGAGTTTGATTTGCTGCTCAATACTATAGGGCCAGTGAAAAGGTTATAAACCTAGGCCATCTGGGCCAAGAAACCAGATTTCTAAATGGTAATTTTATATAGCGCTCTCAGCAGCAAAGTCAAGTTGTTAATATGCACAGTTTGCAATTTAATACCTTTTTTCTCCACCATCCACTATCAATGCCTGAAGTCACCCACATTTTTTAGTCATTACTCTGTACCTCTCACCATCAAACCATCAAACACAAATAAAAAATACACTACATGGTTTCTCTAGAAAATTAGGAAGTGTAAATCACTTGATAATAAATATACAGAAAAATTCGGAGCACAAGATAAAGTGTGCTCATATATTAATGCATATTATTTTAAGATTTCATAAAATGCATTGAATAGAATTTTAGCCTTTATCCTAAGTAAAGATGTTGAAAAGAACTCATAACCAAATGATATTTAGGCACTTGAATAGTTTGCACCTGTCATTTTGCTTCTTCTCACCTGTATAAATTGCATTTATTCCTGTTGACATCCTGATTATTATTACTTTTCATTTATTCCTGTTAACCTATGACAGGTTTTGCTATTCACATGCCACTAATTTGACATTTATTTGCTTTCCTTAATTTTTATTTAAATATGAATTCCTAAAAGTTGTCTTGATTATAAGTTATTGCTTAAATGATATCATTCATTACCTTTGAGTTTAGATTCAAAAGAAAATACCTAGTGATACTCATTTCGCCTTTGCACAGTTTTTATGGAAGTTTCAGCAATAGATAGTTTCCTGGGCAACTATCACATTGAAAGTTTGATTGTAGCAGTGGCTAAACTCTTCTTTCCTCCAAATATACATGGATCATCATCCTATTATAACTTCTGGAATTCTGACATGTGGGACAAGTGAAATATCACTTATTTTGACTAAAGCATTTCTGTCGGATAGTTCTGAGGGATATTTAACCACAAATAATGTGGCTAGCCGAAGAAGAAAGGAGAGTGGGGATTAAAACAATAACTGGAGCAAGCTAGAATTTGAAAACGAATTTCCGGTAGAGAGGAAAGGATGCCATGCCTGGGACCTGCATAAAATCTGATATCAAGCTGGTGAGTACACCAGGTCTTCCCTTGAATAGAGTCAATGAGCTGTTGTAAAGAGCAGATGAGAAGACGCATTGAGCAGTGTGTCTGGCACAAAACACATGACCAATGAATCTATTATTGTCACTAATACAATTCTGGGTTATCGCCAAGACCGGTTTGGCTCAGTGGATAGAGCGTCAGCTTGCAGAATGAAAGATCCCAGGTTCTATTCCGGTCGGGGGCATGTACCTTGCTTGTGAGCACATCTCCACTGTGGGGCATGCAGGAGGTGGCTGATCGATGTCTCTCTCTCATCATTGTTTCTGACTTTCTATCCCTCTCCCTTCCTCTCTGTAGAAAATCAAAAAATATATATATATTTTTTTAAAAAATTCTGGGTTATCAATGTAAGCCCTGGAAAACACCTTAGGAATATGAGGTTGAACCATATGAAATGGCCATTGTTTAGGTGAAAAAAATGATGAAATATAGGCCACTCATGTGGTTCAGCCTAGCATGATTTGTTATAATTAATATGTGGGTTGCTATCATCATAATCGCTGGTATTCAGGCAAAGGACAATAACCAGAAAGAGTGAAAACCTTCTCTCAGTGCTGAAGAATGGTAGGTTCTTTTCTGTGTATTTGGTTGCCTCGAAATAACATTCAGCCTCACAAAGAAAAAAAACATACCTATACCTATACTTAATAGGAATAAAACAAAGTTAGTGAAGTTTACTACTAAAGGAAATGTGAATATCAAATCACTTAATTGGGAAGCAACCTAACAATATATATTGTAGATTTGTTGTATTAAGTAAAAATATATATTATGGAAACTAATTTTATGTGCTTCATTTTACTTCTTCATATGGGTATGAGAAAATTTTAAATTATATCTACATTATATAGAATGTATATCGTATTTCTATTAGGCAGTTTTAACTTAAACTATAGCAAGGTTGAGCAGAGTGGAATTAACTGATTGTGAATACCTAATGTGTGCTAAACTGCATGGTAAACATTCTATAATTGGGTTCACATAGTCTTCAAATCTACCTAATAAAAGAGTAACATGCTAATTGACCACATTTTCACGACACCCACCAGCCAATCAGGAGTGAGTATGCAAATTAACCCAACAAAAAGGGCAGGCTAATTTGCATATCCAGGCACCAAGTGGCTGGGGGTGAGGCAGGACGCTTGTGTTGTTGCCATGGTGATGACACAGGCGTTCTGCCCTGTTCCTGGCTGCTCCAGGCCTCTGGGCAGCATGGGAAGGTGGAAAGGCAGCTCAGGCCAGAGCAAAGGCAGTGCAGACAGCCAGGGAAAGGAAAGCCCATTCTGGCATGAATCTTTGTGCGTTGGACTTGTAAGTAATAATATTCTCCAATGTTACAATAAAATACTGAACAAAACAAGGAGAAAAAGAATATTGGGCAAGCTCAGACAGTTAGAAAGCATAGGGCAATCATTCAAATTCAGGTCTACTAGCATGAATGCAATGCATTTCTTCTTGGCGCAGCTGCACGCTGCCGAAAGATCTCTGGGAAGCACAAAGGGTGCCCAGGCTCTGGGGGGGACCAGCACGGCTCACTGTGTTCCTGGAGCCCCGTGGTGGAGGGAAGCGGGTCAGCCTGCCAAGCTGCCACAGCTGCTTTGCCATCTGTCTTCCTGATCCATCCCCTGATACTCTCCACCTCTGCGCTACTCCCATGCCGATGTGATGGAACCCACCTGTACAAACCCAGAGCCGTCTACCAGCTGGGCCGCGGGAAGTGACTCAGTGTGGGTCACGGATGCGTGCCCAGTGTTCTGGCGGAGACCCTGCTTGCTGACTGCTTCTCTAGGCAGTCAGGCATGGCAGCCTTCCGGCTCCATCCGTTTTTCACCTTGGCAGACACAGGCCGCAGGGGTTGATAGGATTCCTCTAACAAAGGGCCCGCCACCTCTGTGCCTTCAGCTAAGAACAGAGGCCAGAGAAAATTTCCTTTGTGACCCACTCTAAGGACAATGCAACCTGTTGTGCTTGGGACATTCAGTCCGCAAGACAAGGCCCGTCTGACAGGTGGATAATCTCCTACATAACATGGTTTGTGGAGTTCACAGGAGACTAGCTTCTAGAAACAGCTCTGCATGGGGCTCTCCTAGGTTATGTTAAATTCTTCCATTTAAAATGCAAGGAGCCCTGGTAATCAGTTTAAGGCTAATGATTTAGCAGGATAACTGTGAAGTCTGGCCAGCATGGTCATAGTTCAATTCTTAGGGTACATGTATGGGTTGTGGGCTTGATCCCCAGTGTGGGGTGTGTAGGAGGCAGCCAATCAATGATTCTCTCTCATTATTGACATTTCTCTCTCTCTCTCTCTCTCTCTCTCTCTCTCTTTCTCTCTCTTTCTCTTTCTCTCTTTCTCTCTTTCCCCCTTTCTCTCTGAAATCAATAATAAAAATATTAAAAAATAAAAATACATAAATAAAATTAAAAGAAAAAGATTACTGTGAAAACAAAATTTGATAGAAATGGTACATTGGATATTCCATTGTGATAATAAATAAAAAATTATATCAATAATGACTAGCATTTACACTTCTCATTGACAATTGATTTATAATTATCCCATGATATGCACATGATTATTATCTTAATTTTAAAAAGGAGAAAGCTATGTCATTAAGCAATTTTCCCAAAGTCACTCCTTTCAAATGGCCCAACCAGAACCCAAGCCATAATGTTATTATAATCCCATTGCCTTTTTTCTATTGTAATAAAATTAATAGTCATGTTTATTTTGTAGATTATCTGAAAATATTGGCAAGTATACTCAGACTAATTTATTGTTTGGTCTGTAGCAGTTAATTATTTTGCTTTTGATATGTCTCTTACTTTTTCTAATTCAAGAGAAAATGCCCTATTGTTTTTATTTACTCATTCACTTGTCAATACACTAAACAAGCATTTAGAGAGTACCTTTTCTTTGCAAGATACTCTGCTTTAAACATTAGAAAGAACAAAAACACTATCTCCACCTTCAGGAAATTCCAATCTAGTTGTACTGACAAAATTAAATGTATACCTACCTGTACAACTATACAACACATATCTGATATCTCTGTATCATGAAGTTCCAAAGCCTGAAATGCAATTTCTATGCTAATGACTCCAAATTTATTTTCCCAGCACTGGTCTTTCCACTGATGGCCAGATTGATATATATAAGTCCTTGCCTGATATCTCTGCTTATGCATCCAAAAATATATTGCAAAATTAACAATAGACATCCACACACCTTGCATAGACCTCACAATGCCACCAGCCAATCAGGGGTGAGTATTCAAATTAACCCAACATTGTTCCTTTCCTAGACTTCAGTCTCCAGAGAGGGTAGTGCCAACAACCTCTTTGTCTTTACCAAAATCACAGAAGCATCATCGAACCCTCTTCGTGTCTCACACTTTGTATCCTGATCCATCAACAATTCCCACTGGCTTCACCTGGAAACCTCATCCCTGACCTAAGTGCTCCCCAGCTCCATTCCTAATGCCCAAGTGGCAGTGGTCGGCAAACTCATTAGTCAACAGAGCCAAATATCAACAGTACAATGATTGAAATTTCTTTGGAGAGCCAAATTTTTTAAATTTAAACTTCCTCTAACACCACTTCTTCAAAATAGACTCTCCCAGGCCATGGTATTTTGTGGAAGAGCCACACTCAAGGGGCCAAAGAGCCGCATGAGGCTCGAGAGCCACAGTTTGCCGACCACATTCCTAGTCTTAGCTACCCATCATCTCTTGTCCTAGAGTACTGAAACAGCCTCTTACCTCTTATAGCTTTCATTCATATCTGCCTAGCCATTAACATTGAGGTCAAGTTTACATTCAGTAGGAATGCACTAGTTTCAAACGCGTGGTTTAAAGTTTTCCAACAAATGTATATACTTGTCCAATTGACAATATCAAGTATTTTTTTATTATCCCCTTTGTGACTCTTTAAGTCAATCCCCAGCCCGCTTCTTAAGTGACTACTATTCTGATATCTCTCACTATAAACTCATTTTCTGGTTTTTGAACACATACAAAAGGAGCCATACAGTATGTATATCAGATTTGTATATGTATGTATATATTCAGATTTCTTTAAATCAGTGTAATATTTGTGACATTCACTCATATTTTTACATGCATTGAATGGAGATTTCTTTTGACTGCTGAGTATATTTCCCCTCTGTAAAATAAACAATTTGTATGCTCACTCTTCCATAGAGGAACATTAGGCTGTTTCCAGTTTGTGCTATTTGAATAAAGGTACAGTCAAAACTTGGTTTACAAGTCTAAACGCAGACATACATTTTTTATTTCTCCTGAATAAGTATCTAGGACTGAATATGCTGGATCATCTGTGAAGTGTGTATTGAACTCTATAAGAAATTGCTACACTTTTTTTCTAACATGGTTTTACCTCACCAACAATTTGTAAGAATTCCAGTCACTACACATTCTCTCCAAACATTTAATATTGCTTGTTTTAATTTTAGCCATTTCTAAAGGCTAAAAAGTGGTTAAGTACATATCTCATTGTAGTTTTAATTTGCAATTGTCTAACGACTAAAGATCTTGAACACATTTTCACGCACCTGTTGGCCATTTTTATATTTTCTCTTTTGGAAATGTCCATTCAAATATTTTGCTACTCTTATTGGAGTGCTTGTCTCTTTTATTGTTAATCTATAGAAGTACTTATATATTCTTCATTCAGGTCCTTTATCAGATATTTACTGACAAAGTCTATATTTTTTCCTAGAAATATAGTATGTATTTGATTCTCTTGTCTTTTGTTGAACAAAAGTTTTTAATTTAGAACAAGTCCAATTTGCCTCTTTTTTCAGTTAGTGTTTTTATTATGTATTACTTAAGAAGTCATTGCCAACTTCAAGGGTATGAAGAAAATAGTTTAGGTTTCCTTCTAAAAATTTATAGTTCTAGCTATTATGCATTAGTCAATGATGTAGTTTGATTTTCATGTGTATAAAGTGAATCATGAATAAATATAATTTCACTCCATAGGAATGTTTAGTTTCCCCAGTCTTCCTACTCTCCCCTCCAGATATATAGTCTTGGGAAAAAAATTCCTTTCAACAATGAATTGACTTGGATTCTTGATTGAAAATCAATTGACCTGATAGCTATAAGTAGGCGTATTTCTACATTCTCTAATCTGCCCTATTGATTTTTATATTAATATGTCAATATCACACTGTCTTGATTACAATGATTTTATCATTAGTTTCAAAATCAAGTATGTGTCCACCATCTCTCTTCTTTATTTTCAGATTTGTTTTGCCTGTTAGAGTACTTGGCATTCCCATATACAATTCTGATTAGCTTTTCAAAGCCTGCAAAGAAATAATAACTCTTGCATTTTGGTTGGAATTTTGTATCTACATCAGTTTTGCTGAAATATGGACATCTTCCAATTTATAAAGTTTTTAAAGTCTCAATTAGTTTAGTTCTTCACTAATCTCCTTCAATATTGTTTTACTGTTTTCTTTGTAGAGGTTGTGCATATTGTTAGATTTATTCTGGAGGATTGTATGCTTTTTTATATTAATGAAAGTACATTTTTTAAAATTTTATTTTCCAATTTCTTGCTAGCACTGTACAGAGTTTATAAATAATTGTTGTATAAAAATCTTATATACTATGACCTTGATAAATTATCATAAGAGGTCTAGCAGTTGTTTAATAAATTCTTAATATTTTTATATAAACTAAATTAAAATATAAATAATAAATTTTACCTTTTCCTTTCCAATATCTTTTACTTATTTCTTTCACATTATTACACTGCCTATATCTCAGTTACAGTGTTAAATAGATGTGGTAAGATCAGATATCTTGCATTATTTCCAGTAATTACTGAGAAATTATTCAATATTCACCCTCAGGTGTGATGTTAAATGTGAATTGATTATGAACTTTGTTAGACTAAAGAGGTCTCCTGTTTTGTTTGCTGGGTTATATTTTAAACTCATGAACAGTATTAAATTTTGTCAAATGTTCTTTCTGCATCAATTGAGATTATATGGTTTTCCCTTATAAACTATTTACATAGTGAAGTAAGTTAATTTTTTCAAATATTACAATAGCCTTGCATCTTTTATAACCTTGAATTAAACCAGTTGGTTATGTATATTCTTTTAAAATATTGCTCAGTTCAATTCACTAATGTTGTTAAAGAATATCTTGGGTCTAGGTTCAAAGATGTGGTAGTCTGTAATTTATTTTTTTCTTATACTTTCCTTGTGAGGGTTTGGCACCTGAATTATGCGGACTTTATAAAACAAATTGGGAAATGTTTCTTTTTCTATTTTCTGAAAGAGTTTCTGTCAGATTGGCATTTTTTTTTTTCTTAAATGCTTGATGGAATTCACAGAGAGAAACTCTCTCTGCCTGAAATTCTTTTTAACAAGAATTTTAAGCAAATTGTTCTACCTCATTTAAGATTTTGAATTTATTGGCATAAATTTGTTCATAATATTCTTTATCATAGCCTTTGTATCTATATAATCTGGAATGATGTAAGGCCTCAAATTTCTGATACGGATTAATATGTTTTCTGTCTCCCATCTTCCTAAGCATTCTAGTTAGCGGGTTTAGCAATGTCATCTTTTCAAAGATCCAGTTACTTTTGTCTATCATTTTCTCTTTTCTGTTTTATTCATTTTTACTCAGATTTTAATTAATTACTTTTAGTTCTGTACTTTGGGTTTAATTTTCTCTTTTCTATCCAGCTTCATAAGATGAAAACATAGACAACTGATCTGAAGCATTTATTCTTTTCTAATACAGTAAATGTAAGAAAATGCATAGAAGTATCAAATGTCTATCTCAAAGATCTTCTAGCTTCATAACTAAGATGAGGAACGGTGAGTTCATATTCAAATAAAGG
Source organism: Lasiurus borealis (assembly GCA_004026805.1). Lineage (NCBI taxonomy): Eukaryota > Metazoa > Chordata > Mammalia > Chiroptera > Vespertilionidae > Lasiurus > Lasiurus borealis. Next base: position 13,312 of record PVJN01002252.1, on the reverse strand, counting down.
AAGTTCTTTGTTACATTGATGTCTGTCATGTTCAACCCCTGGCATCTCTTCATGTACATGATCATGTCTCAGTCACATGCAGCCAACATGCCTATCCCACTCTGAGTCTCCTCTTCCCCCACAATAGCTTCGCCAAGATCTTTGAAAGACTGTCAAATTACAGCGGGAAGGTTGGGGACAGGGGTGAGATAAAAGATCAATGAAAGACTTGTATGCATGCATATAAGCATAACCAATGGAAGCAAAACACTGGGGGGGGGTGAGGGCATGTATGGGAGTGGGGTGGGGGGGCACTGGGAAGATATGCACACATGTCATACCTTAATCAATAAAAAAAAAGAAACTTCAATGGCACATGAAGGCTGGACGCTTTGCTTTCCTGGTTCTCTCTCTCTAGATGTCTTCAGTGCGATGACTGATTCAGCGAATGTGACCTCATGAAATTCCACATGAAATCTGATCACAAAACAGGACACAAATTAACTCCAGTGAATTACTGAAGCTATGGCGACCCTTCCACCGAGAGAAAGGTGGATTTTCTTTACATTAAGCACAACCACATAGGTTGCTTACTTAACTGTGTCCTGTCAGATGACTTGTGTTTTTTGTTTTGTTTTGTTTTATAATATTTCTGAAGGCAAATATCCCAAAACAGCCCTTGCTGATTTGGCTCAATGGATAGAGCGTCTTCCTGTAGACTGAAGGGTCCCACGTTCGATTCCGGTCAAGGGCACATGCCCAGGTTGCGGCTGGATCCCCAGTGGAGGGGGGCGTGCAGGAGGCAGCTGATCAGTGATTATATCTCATTATTGATGTTTCTACCTGTCTTTCCCTCTCCCTTCCTCTCTGAAATCAATAAAAAAAAAACATATTAAAATAATATCCCCAAACAGAATGCAAACGACCCTCTCTGGTTGCAGTGACAGGCCACTCCCACGCTGATGTGGAAGGATGCACAGTTACAGCAGGGAATATAAAGCAAGCAGCCTCGGTTCTGAGATTGACTAGCAGGATAGATAGGGGGAAAATGCAGCCACTCCTTAAAGGTCTTTTACTGTGTATTTATTTGACTATTTTTAATAGGGACCAGGGGGGACAAATCGATGTTTCCATCAGAGAGAAAGTGTCTTTTAAGTGCAAAACATTTTTCAGAAGCAACCCTCGGCACCAGCATAAATGACATCACCAGAAGAGGGATTGTTTAACTAGAGGGGATCATTATCTGTTGTTGGGATTTCTCCTCAGTGAACAAGCAATTAGTCTGTCAAAGATGGACTGACTCCAAAATGAATGTCCGGAAAATGCTTACAACTCCTCTCCCTGGTCCTGACAAATAGAAGATTGGTTTGCACGTAGAACTGAGATTTGAGCTTTTTTTTTTTTTCTCTGAGGAAAAAAAAATAAAAACATACACAGGAAGAGTTAAGAAAGTCTTTCATGTCTGATTGATTTGTCGCCAGAAGTATTATGCATATTGAAGCTAATTCTATTCATGCATATGTCCCTTCATTTTCTGGGTGTTTTGTTGCGGGATTGTAACGATCTCACGAACATTCATCTTTGTCTAAATATATGACAAGGGAGAGGCGCTGATGAACAGTGAAATGAATATTATAGAAGGGGATGTGGCCTGTTCCACAATGAAGGCTCTGGCCACCCTGGCCATTAATTTTCAGATCGATTGCATTAGTGTGATTAAGTCTGTCCCCGTACCTATAACGGATGATTGAAAGGAGTTAAATGCAGAGAAAAGAGAAGCGGTTCTGCCTATTCAGAAGCAGCCACTGTCTCCACTGACCCTGGATGGAACTGATCAGATTTCTCTCAGATTAGCAGTTCGCTGGGTAAATAGATGAAAGGTTACATTTAAGATAAATGTTGTTAATATCAACTCCATAACATGGTAAACTGGATCTGTTACATTCAACCCCACTAAAAGCATCACCAATCACCGGTGGGTTTTTTTTTCTTTTTAAGAAAAATGAGGAGTTACAGATTTATTACACCAGAACTAAAATTTTAAATGAGTTTGCGAAAACACTTTGGATTAATTTTTCACTATAATAATGTATGTATTGAAAAATGGTGTTCGGTTATTACAAAGAGATATAGCGTGTGTTTATTTACCCGACACCACAAAATTCTATATCATAAGGCTGTTTTCTTAAACTTTTGACCGGTAATACAGGCACAGCTCCTATTGGCAAAGTCGTAGGTTTTTTTTCTATTTTTCTCTTTTGAAATGTTTAAGAAAAAAAATGATATTTTTACAAGTAAATTTACATTAGATTTTGTTTATTTTGTCTTCTCCAATTTTTTGTTTCCTCCCCACCTGGTAAACACAAAGGTAATTTGGTATGTATCCTTTTGCGTGTGTGTGTGTGTGTTCTAAACTTGATTCTCTTCTGTTGGACTATCTGACCTTTTCATTTTGTTCTTTTCCTTTAGCTTCATGGTCAGCAAACCGCGACTCGCGATCTACATGCGGCTCTTTGGCCCCTTGAATGTGGCTCTTCCACAAAATACCATGGCCTGGGTGAATCTATTTTAAAGGAAGTTTAAGTTTAAAAAATCTGGCTCTCAAAAGAAATTCCAATCGTTGTACTGTTGATATTTGGCTCTGTTGACTAATGAGTTTGCCGACCACTGCTTTAGCTCATTCTGGCTTCATCCCGCATCCTGACTCACCCATCTCCCTCTGGCTCAGTCATTAAGCCCTCAGAACAATGTGGCTCTTGTCAGCATCCAATAGCCTTACGGAAGAGGTGGTAGGTCTATAGGCCACAGAGAGAGTTTTCAATCAAACTAAAGATAACATTGTGTCTAGCAGATTTGGCTCAGTGGTTGAAGGTAGGCCTAAGAACAAGGAAATCACAGTTCAATTCCTTATCTGGGCACATGCCTGGGCTGTGGGTTCAATCCTCAGTGGGTGATGTGCCAGAGGCAGCTGATCACTCCTTCCCTTTTTCTTTCTCTCTGAAATCAATAAAAATATATATTTTTAAAAGATAACATCGTGGCCCTAGCTGGTTTGGCTCAGTGGATGGATCGTCAGCCTGCAGACTGAAGGGTCCCAGGTTTGATTCTGGTCAAAGGCACATGCCCAGGTTGCAGGCTCAATCCCCAGTAAGGGGTCATACAGGAGGCAGTCAGGTCAATGATCCTCTTTCATCACTGATGTTTCTATCTCTCTCTCCCTTCCTCTCCGAAATTAATAAAAATTTTAAAAATTAAGAAAGATAACAACTTGGCTCCAGTTGTGTTTCAGCTTCAGAACCAGGAAAGCTGAGTGAACCCACCTATATATAGAATTATTTGGTCTGATTTTAAATAAAAGGCAACGTATTATAGATATCTGTCTTAGTTAATTTAGCCTTTTATAACAATAGCATAGAACCAGTGGCTCATAAAACACAAACATTTATTTCTTACACTTCCGAAGTCTGGGAACTCCAAGATCAAAAGCTGGCAGATTTCTTCCCTGATGAAATGCCACTTTGGGGTTGTAAATGATTACCTTCATGCTGAGTTCTGGCAAGGCAGAAGGGACAAGCGATCTCTCCGGAGTCTTTTTTTATAAGCCATTAATCTCATTCGCCCTTGTGACCTAAACAATCCCAAATGTCCCCTCCTCCTAATACCATCACAATAGGGGTGACATTATCAACATACACATTTTGGAGGGACATAAACATTCAGTTCCAACAAGACACTTCTTCAAACTACTTTTTTTTATTTTAATGTTATCTTCTTGAAACTTTTAAACTCTTTATGCTGAAACATTAAGCTACAATGTATGTATTGTAAGTGCTGCAGAGGATAAACCAGCATTTATGTATCCATTCCCATTTTGTCAAATATCTTAGTCGTCTGTATTTTTTTTTTTTAATTTATCCATCTGGGAAGCATCCTCCTATATAATAAAAGCCCACACCAAAGGGCACAAGGACCAGAACTACTGATGGACCAGGCGCTCAATGCAGGCGCTGCCCCCTGGTGGTCAGTGCGTGGCCCTCCCACAGAGATAGCAGCTGCTCAGAGGGTGGGTCCACAGCTGCTGGGCTGACCCGGATGAGCAGTTCTTCCCCTACAACAGGCTGATCCCTGCAGGCTGCCCCCCACCAGTGCATGGACCACAGCACTAAAAGCTGGCCCTTACTGAGCACCAACCTTGTGACGGGGGAAGGTCATGTCCTATCTAAGGAATCTCAGATAATTCCAGAACCTGCCTCATAGGGTTGATCTCTAAGGCTGTGGTTCTCAGCCTTCCTAATGCTGAGACCCATTAAGACAGCTCCTCATGTGGTGGTGACCCCCAACCATAAAATGATTTCCATTGCTACTTCATAACTGTAATTTTGCTACTGTCATGAACTGTAATGTAAATATGTGATATGCAGGATGTATTTTCATTGTTACAAATTGAACATAATTAAAGCCTAGTGATTAATCACAAAAACAATATGGAATTATATATTGTAAAATCTTTCTTTCTTTTTTTAAATATATTTTATTGATTTTTCACAGAGAGGAAGGGAGAGGGATAGAAAGTCAAAACATAGATGAGAGAGAGACATTGATCAGCCGCCTCCCACACAGCCCACACAGGAAATGTGCCCGCAAGCAAGGTACATGCCCCCAACCAGAATCAAACCTGGAACCTTTCAGTCCGCAGGCCGACGCTCTATCCACTGAGCCAAACCAGTCTCGGAGAAATATTTATTTCTAATTACAAATAAATGAAATTTTGTCTTGAATCTATGTGTAGCATGAGTAACAGTTTTAATATAACAACAGTAAACTACATTGCTACATTTTGCTACACCTAGGAGTGGTCTGTTGGTTCCTAAGACCATGGGAAATAGGTGTTTTCCAATAGTTTTAGGCGACCCCAGAAGGGGTTTCGACCGACAGGTTGAGAACCGCTGATCTAAGGGTTTTATTATATAGGAGGATTCTTCCCAGATGGATAAATTTAAAAAATAATAATAATAATACACACGACTAAGATATTCAACAAAATGGGAATGGATACATAAATGTTGGTTTATCCTCTGCAGCACTTACAATGCATACATTGTAGCTTAATGTTTCAGTATAACGAGTTTCATTCTCTCCCTCCCGCCTTCTTGCAAGAAAAGGTACAACTGGCTCCCCAGGTCCTGCCCTGAGGGCTGTGCTGAGAGCTCACCAGCCTTCAGCTCCAAGCGAGTCTGCCTCCAGTGGACTTTCCACCTAACACCGCTGCCTGGGCATCTAACTCAGCCCGGACCATGGAGGGAGCCAGCTGCCTTGTCCTGTGAGCGTGTGTTCTGCCAGGAGAGAACAGGAGTGGGGGAGCAAACAGCCTCAGATAGAGGTGAGGTGCAGCTGTTAGAGGGCATGAACACCATGAAAACATGGGGATGAAACCACATAGGGGCTCCACAAGGGAGGGGCAAAGGTAGGCTCGCTGAGGGGAGTGGACGGATGGAACTGACCCCTGGAGAAGGGCATTGGGCAGAGAGGACAGCCCCCCAGAGTGGCAGTAGGTGGAGCAAGAGGCAGAGTGGACGGGAGTCAAGGCTGGGTCAGGGGGCACAGTCTGCAAGGATGGGGGCCTGTGAGAGTGTGGTGTCCCCTGAGTGCAGTGGGGAGGAGGGCATCCGGGCTGTAGGTGAGGACATTTATTTATCCGTTCCCATTTTGAGGAATATTTTAATCGTGTGTATTTTTTTTTTTCAAATTTACCCTTCTGGGAAGAATCCTCCTATATAATAAAAGCCCAGATGGAAGGGCCTAAGGACTAGAACTAATGATAGATCAGGAGCAGACTGAGGGGTAACTGGAAACAGAGAGACCACAGGAGGTGACAGCACCCTCCCCGAGGGCAATGAGGAGGCAGTGGAAACTGTGGCACCGAGATGGCAGCTTTAGGGTGTACGAGAGGGAAGCCAGAGAATGAGGAACGATGTAGGCATGGTGGAGGAGGCCCCATGCTCTGCTGGACCCCTGGGAAGACAGGGTCTCCAGCTGCAGTACATTTTGGGTCTCTGACTGTAAAAACCAGACCCTAGTTTGAGCTCCACATGAGGGATGTTAATTCTCTCTCCTTTAAAGTAAGAACAAGAGCCTGGCAGGCGTGGCTAAGTGGTTGATCCTATGACTCAGGAGGTCAAGGTTTGACTCCCGGTCAGGGCACATGCCCAGGTTGTGGTCTTGATCCCCAGTGTGGGGCATGCAGGAGGCAGCTGATCTATGATTCTCTCTCATCATTGATGTTTCTCTCTCCCTCTCCCTTCCTCTAGGAAATCAATGGGAGATATCCTATATAATAAAAGCCTAATATACATATTGTCCCCTCAACCAGGAGTTGGACTGGCAGTTCGACTGCACATCGCTATGATGCGTGCTGACCACCAGGGGGTAGCACAAAACATGGCGGACATTGGTGATGAGGCTCTGGCAGCAGGGGCAATGGAGGTGCTGCTGGCCCCAATGGGCTCCTGGGACTGCAGGGGCCAGTTGTGCAGGAGCTGGTCTTCCAAGGCCAGCTGGGAGAGAGCATGCTGCCCACCTGGCTTTGGTGCAGCACTGCTGGGCAACCCAGAGGCCCATACTGCACTCAGCCCACGGTATCTAGCCACGCTTACCACATCTCCACGTGGGAACTCAGACACCGTAACTCAGGCAAAGGGGGACAAGTGGAGGCCTGGGAGTCCAGGTCCTGCCCAGGGCCCAGAGGTCAGCTGGCACCTGCCCTTCCACATCAGACACTTACACTTTGATTGCAAGCCAGGCCTAGGGACTGTACCGGTGCACAAATTTTGTGCACCAGGCCTCTAGTGTTTTTATAATAGCCCCATACATTAAATATGATGCACAGTTGGGAAATTTTCTCTAGGTCATTGGATATCTAGGTCATTTCAGTCTACAGATGTCTAGGGACATTGAAATATTTTCAAGAGCCCACAAGATAAAATGTTTTTATAGTCATGCTGGGCAACATTTACTTTTATTGATTTTAGAGAGGAAGGGAGAGGGAGAGAGAAATGGAAACATCAGCAGTGAGAGAGAATAATTGATCAGCTGCTTCCTTCACACCCTGCACTGCCTGTGGATCAATCCAGCAACCTGGACATGTGCCCAGACAGCGAATTGAACCATAACCTCCTGGTTCATAGGTTAACTCTCAACCACTGAGCCATGCTGGCTGGGTCAGCAAAGCATTTGTTTTTAACTTTCAGGCTCTTAGCAATTTCAGTGGAATTTTCCAGAGGCTATGGATGGACTTATGGTAACATCACTGTTTTGATGGCTAATAGATTGTGTGCTTGTGTACCCCTTTTTTTAATACTTCTCAGTTGTAATTTCTAATATGCTATCAGTAGATGACATATAAGAACACATGTAAAAAAGGTTGGGAGAACTCAATAATTTTTTGAGTGTAAAGTGGTTCTAGGACCAAAACTTTTGAGTCCTACTGAGAGAAGCATATATATTTAGATATATTTAGAAATATATTTTATGATATTGACATTTTATGAAAATGACTGCAAAAATATTTGTACAATATTTAACATTCCCACAAGGAATTCCCTTTTTCTTTCTTTCTTATTTTGATATTATTATTCTGATTAATTTTTGTGGAAGCAACGGAAGAAAATAACACCTCAAAGTTATGTTTATGTTTTTTGTTTTATTTTTAATTGTTAACTATTTCAAACAAGAATGGAAAATAATATGGCTACTCTATGTCCACTGCTCGTATTTAATGAATGTTAACACTTTGCCAAATTTACTTTATTTTTCTGAAAAAAAAAAACTTAAAATTTTTTAAAGAGAATAAAAGTACCTTTCTGGAAAAGATGTGCTATCTTCCTCACCTTGTTTTGAAACATTTTATTAAATTGATATACTTGTAAACTAAATATACAAAGTATCCCCCTAAGATGTATGCACACTTTGAAGATTATAAAGTCAGTGTTTATTAACATAGAGTTCATTTTCAAAAGTGAGTGATTTATCAGCTATTAAATTGTGAATACATTTTTTGGGACACCTCATAAATAGTGTATAAAATTATATATAATCTTAGTATATATATATATATATATATATATATATATATACATATAAATATGTATATACATAAATATGTATGTACATACATATATACATAAATATGTATATACATATATATGTCATATATAGTATGCCATAGATAGTAAATATATTTGGGGTTTGTGCATTTTCTTTTAGTTTATCTCAACTATATTACATGGTTCATATTCTTCAGAATCTTGGTTTTATTCTCATTTATAATTATTGTAATCTTTTCATAATGATGCAAGTAGATGTTTATTCAAACATTAATTCCATAGGATTCTGTAGTGAAAATATACAGCAGTCTTTATTTTTATTTTCCTCTACAGATGGTCATGTTCATTATTTCCAGTTTTCAATAACTTACAAGTAAAGACAACCTCTTCTAGAGCTTAAAACAAGAGTGATGTGGGCATAGATACCATTTAATAAGCCACTCTGTCTCCTACATAGAGGATAGATGAAGACCAAGAATGAGTGCAAGGAGGTTGTTGCATTCATTACCACGAGGTGTGGTAAGTAGCTTGGACTAGGGTTGTGGCAATGGAGAAACCAACAAGAGGAAGATAGGTGAGATTTAGAGATATTTAGGAAGTCAAAATCAACAAAATTTGGCAAAACAATTTAGGTGTGGTTGCTAAGGGAGAGGAAAATATAATTTAGTAAGTAGTAATGCATGTTTAACAAAAGAAATGTAGAGAAGAACATTTGAAAAACATACACAACTGTAGATTTAGTATCTCCCTCAAAACCTACTCCTTTGCCAGCCAGTTATCCTTCAGATACACATGTTCTGTTAGAGCTTTCTATTATCTTTATGGGGGTCCAGAATGATCAACCCCAGTGGTGCCTCAGTGGTCTAGAGATAGTTTTGAGCTAAAGACAACTTTAACCTCAGGCTCAAGAGAACCTTCCACCCTTCCCATTAACTACCCAGATGAACTTGAATTAGGGGCCTTGCCCATAATAAGCAATTATCATCAATAACCCTTTTAACCCATCTATATGGCACGGAAAACTTGTATTTACTAAACATCTGTTCTTATCATCTTACAACGACCCTCTTAAGTCCCTATATGCATTACCTCATCACTAATTCAGAATGTCTTCTGTATGAGTTCCCCTTTTGATCTCTGGACCTCTTACATCCCAAGAGCCTCTGACACTCTTATGTATGTGGGTTCACCTGCATATGTGTGTATAAATTTGGTCATTTTCTCTTGCTAATCTGTCTTATGTCTGTCTGATTACTAGACCAGCCAGGAGAACCTTCTGTAGAGGAAAGTTTGTTCCTCCCCCACATTTTCCCACGCCTTGCCACCTCTACAGTGTATGTGTCTCCTCCCTCCTATCCTTCAGCTTATTCTTCAATTCAAGTCTCTTGATTCTACTCATTTTCTCCCATCAATGCTTCTGGTCTTTGTTTTGTTTTCTAAGTACCATAGATATGTTACCTAGAATATGTCTACTCTCCATTCAAGGTCCAGTTTAAAAGTCACTCTTCACCGACACCCCAACAAATGAGTTGCATTAACATCAACGTTCATACAACACTCTAATGCAGACTTTACCTTTTATATGTTCCTCTCATTTATTGTTGCTATTGTTTTTTTTAATCATGTTGTTATTATGATCAGATAGAAAATTTCTATTGATCTACCTCTAACTTTACTGACATTATAGGTATTTCATAAATATTAGTATAATCACCCACTATGTACAAAACCACGGTTTCAGGCACTAGAGCTCAGGCTTACATAACAAATGAAATATATATATATATGTATATATATACATATATATATATATATACAATGGAATATGTTCTGGGCCCAGGATTGTGGTCTCCTCTGCTACAGTTTCCTCCTCTCAGGCATTTCTCTCCTTACTTTTCAGTAGCTACAGTTATCCTGGATTCTGTCTTCAGTTTCTCAAGGTCAAATATAATGGGTTTTCTATGGGAGATTCATCTGCCCCACAGCACAATAAAAACATGAGACTCACCAGAGCCATCTCCTCTCTCTACTTTTTGTCTTTCTCCTTCATTGGTCTGCTCTCTGAAGCCTTCAAGATTTGGGTTACATTTTTTATGTCTTTCAGAATTTACATTTACTTGCAGAATAAACACCTCAATAGCAGTGATTTAATTATTAACTTGTATTGTGTTTAGTTTTTTGTTTTGCTCATCTTATCTCTGCCCCCAGTTCCTAGCACAGGACTCCTAAAATGATTGTAAGCAGAAGTGATAGGACCTTTCATTCTCATATTTAGTATCTGACCTTGGTTCCTGACAAGAGCTTCTAATACACCCCTTTTTTCCTAAGTGGTAAGAGCACTAGGTACATCTCTTGCTTTCATATTTGGTCTTTGAATGCAAAAGGGCTCCTAAATCTCTTTGAATGCTCTTGCTGATAGGAGTGACTTAAATCTCCTTGAATGTCCTTGCTGATAGGAATGACTTTTGCTCTAATGAAATGACTTTGAGTAGGTTCCTGCAAGGCTCCTGGATCTGGGCTAGTCCCCAAAAAAGATGCAGTCAAGATTAAAAGTTTGAAATTTTCAGCTCCTCCCCTTCCCCACTCTCTAGAGAGGGGAGAAGGATTAGAAATGGACTTAATAACTGATCATGCCTATGTGATGGAACCTCCTTAAAATTGCAGTATAATGGGTTTTGAGGGGCTTCTAAGTTGGTAAACACATCCATGTACCAGGGGGTGGTTCACGCCAACTTCAAAGGAACAGAAGCTCCTGCAATCAGGTCCCTCCCAGACTTTGCCCCACATACCTCTTCATCTGACAGTTTATGTTTGTTCCTTGTGTTCTTTAATAAGTAAATAAACACATGCAAGTGTTTTTAAGAGTCATGTGAGTTGTTCTCATAAATAATCAAACCCAAGGGGAAGAGGTCATGAGAACCTCCAATTTGTACTCACATCAGACAAAAGTTTGGGGTAAGCTGGGCCTTCTACTAGGATGGGCATTTGACTTGATAGGTAGTTTTCTGGGACTGAGTCCTTAACTTATGGGAATCTGATGCTATCTCCAAGGAGTGAGTCTTAGAAGTGAGTTAAATTGTAGGACACTCAGCTGCTATTGGAGAATTTCTTGGGGAGGGAAAGACCAGCCCCAAATATCATCGTTATCCAAAATTGTAATCCTATTGAGGAAAAATATCCTGGCATTATTTATCTTTCTTTCCTCTAATAGTATATAAAAAATACTAACAGTAGAAAAAAAATTTTTTTTGTAGAATTGTACTCACACGATCGGGGCATAACACATTCTTCAAGGATGGGAAAGTTATAGTGCCATTTTAGCACTAGTTGAAATTATGAATTCTATATCATCATCATATATTTGATACTCTCCACTAACCATATGAAAGATATAAATGTTAGATTATTTCCAGTAGCTTTTAAGCTAAAATATTGGCAATTAAATAGTCATTGGGGAAATTTTTCATGTGGAAACATATATACAATACTGGCCCACAAAATACAGAATAATCTGGAAAAAATATTGCTGCAAAGCAAGCACTATAAAGATATTGCATTAAACATTTAAACTAGAAGTGTTGAGGATTAGAAAAAATAACTTTCAGAATAAATGGAAATTGGCCCTCCGCATTATTTGGGCCAAATTGTCTTGAGAGATGCTTCTGAAGTCTTCATGCTGTTCATATTTAAATACTGAATGTGAATTTTTCAGAATGTCTCCTTTTACATAAATTTCTAATGGGTAATCATGGGTTTTTGAATCCCCATACTGTTCCTTCACAGAATTTCCTTGAAAAGACCCAGATGTGGAGGAAGAGGGGGATTATTGGCAGCCAACAAGAGGGAGTTGGATATCCTAGGCATTTATCTCAAGGACATCATAAATATGAAATGTACTTTAAAGAAATTATATGCTATAAAAAGTACAGTTTTTATATTTTTCTGAGATTCCAAAGTCTGTAATTTCTGCTACAAATTAAAGCATAATAATGGTACCCTTAAAAGTTGAGCTTGGCATTATTAAAATCCATTAACAACTATTAAAAATCAAGGTGAGCTGAAAATGGTTTGGCTCAGTGGATAAAGCACGTAAGCCTGTGGACGGAAGGGTGCCAGGTTCGATTCTAGTCAAGGGCATGTACCTTGGTTGCGGCACAGCCCCAGTGGGAGGTGTGTAGGAGGCTGCTAGTGGATGTTTCTCTCTCATCAATGTTTCTAGCTCTCTCTCCCTATCTCTTCCTCTCTATAAAAAAATCAATAAAGTATATTTTTTAAAAATCAAGGTGATTGAACAACAACAAAAAAATATTGTGTTCCAAAAGCAATTCTTGAGCAGTAATCATGTTCAGAGAAATGGGTAGCCAAAATATGACATACAAGTGTAGCTGATTGAGTTAGCAACACACCTAAAAAGAACATAGTCTATACCACATTATTCAAAGCCATTTTTTTATCCTAATATATGAAAACCAATTTTTCTAATTTACTATTTTACCTGCTGGGCATTAGCCAAACTTTCTCACCACTTTCCCTCATTTGAGTTTTGTCTTTACTATTTTTCCAAAATGTGTTGTAACAATTTCTTATTAATAATATTCTTTTATTTCCCAGATATTTCCTTTCATTAACTAATCCCAACTTGTTATCACATTCTTTTATTCCTAAGTAGCCTACTTTTTTTTTTCTAAATTCTATCTTGCACTCCTCTCTGAGGCCTAAGAACAAGTATGTGCAGAAAGAATTAGTGTTAGAACTCCCTAGGATTAACCTTCCTCTTTGTTCTTTTGCCAAGGCACTTAGTCGACATGACAAAAATTAAATTCAAAAGAAGGGACTCTAAAGTGCAAATCTATCAAGATGAAATGGTCCTATTTAAATGCAAAGTAAACTGTGTAATCATATTTCTATAAATGGTGGGATAATTCCTCTCCATCATATCCTATCCCACCCACTTACTTTAGGGAGAAAATATAAATCAAAATAATTTAATTGAATCCAGAGCCAATTTCCTGGGTAAAAGAGAGAGAAGACATTAAAAATTATGCAGGAGGATAATTTATAGAAGTACTAATTTCTATATTGTTCTCATTGTCATAGAAGCCTTAATGAATTTTTAAAAAATTGTCTCTCCTCTCCTCCTTGGCTGAAAGGACAACCAACCTTTTGTGTTTAAATATCAGGTTTCACATCAGCTACTCTTTTAAAGAATTAGGTTTCAACACCTTTTTGAG